>JAOBYK010750883.1:0-27631 GCA_025434845.1 Phenganax subtilis
ATGGATTTCAATTGGAAAATGGAACTACAAAAGCAATAACTTCAAAGTATAATTTTGACGGATATTACACCTCATAGTCAAAAGCCAAAAGACAACCCTGACCTTTTGAATTTAGTCAATAGACAAGTACATAGACATTCTCATACATGTCGCAAAAATGGTCGAGATGAATTTTGCTTTAATTATCCACAGCCTCCAATGAAAGAAACAAGGATTCTTTATCCACTAGACAGTGATATGGATGAAGATGAAGTAAAACAATTGAAGCAGACTTGGAAATCAATAAAGAAGTGTCTTGATGATGCAAAAGAAGGTATTGATATATCATTTCATCAACTACTAGTGGATCTTAATGTTACTGAAGAAGAATATATCCTTGCTATTAGGTCATCAATTAACACAAGTACAATATTTCTGAAGAGGAATCCAGATGAATTAAGAGTAAACAACTACAATTCGGCTTGTCTCAGTGCATGGAGAGCAAATATGGATATTCAGTTTGTTTTAGATGTGTATGCATGTGCTGTGTACATAGTTAATTATATTTCAAAAGGACAAAAGGGAATGAGTTAACTTTTGAGACAAGCTTGTGTAGAAGCAAGGGAAGGTAATACTAATATTAAGCAACAAGTCAGAGATATTGGCAGTAAATTCGTGAACAATGTTGAGATAAGTGCACAAGAAGCTGTTTATATAGTATTACAATTACCAATGAGAAAGGCATCTCGAACAGTTGTATTTATACACACAGCACCTTTGGATGAAAGAGTAGAACTGCTCAAACCATTGGAGGAAATAAAGATTATGGAAAATGATTGTGAAGAGATTTATGCTGGTGGTTTAATAAAGAGATACGCAAAGTGTGTGCATAAATTAGAACACCTTACACTTGCTGACTGGGCTGCATGGTATGACCTTAGTGACAATACATCTGTAAAAGAAACAAATGCTTTAGACACCGATGATCTCCTTATTGAGACTGATTGTAATGATGATAACAAAAATCACAAGGATGATGAAACAGCCGAAACTGAAGTAAGTGTGTCAGCAAATATGAAAAGAAGAAGCAAAGCTAGAATAATCCGAAGTTGCTGGTTTAATAAGGAATCTGAGCCAGAAAAATACTGTCGTGGGTTGCTAATGCTTTTTACTTCATGGCGAAATGAGGAAACTGACTTGATTGGCTCCTGTAGTTCATACCAAGCACACTATCAGCAACTATCCAGTTCAACCCAGCGAAAAATGGAGGAATATGCTGTTTGTGATCAAGACTTTATACAAATAGAACAAGAAATGTCAACAGTGGAAGAAAATTACGACAGAATTGTACCTTGTACACAAGATTCTGAGCAGCGGGATGAAATGGGGGGTGCCGTAGATTTAAATCCTGAATTTAATGAAAGCTATAACATGTCAGATGATCTGGGCATTCCTTCCACTGATTTAGGTAATGCGCCACTTATTTTAAATGAATTACAAGATGATGAGTATAGATATTTGGTACAGAAGCTAAATGTTGAACAAAAAGAGTTTTTCTATCATGTATTACACAAAATAAAAACAACTGTTGAGCCAATTTATTGTTTTCTTTTGGGTGGCGGTGGTGTGGGCAAGTCTCATCTCACTAAAGCCTTGCATCAGGCAGCACTGAAGTATTATAATTCAAGAGCTGGAGTTGACTTTGGTAAAATCATGGTATTATTATTAGCGCCCACTGGTAAAGCAGCTTATAATATCCAGGGAAATACGATACATAATACTCTTGCGATACCTGCAAGTCAGTCACTAAGAAACTATAAACCTCTTGATGCTAGCAGATCAAATACATTAAGGTTACATCTTGGAAGTGTGAAACTCATTTTTTTAGATCAAATATCAATGGTTGGAAATGCAATGTTGAACATGCAAATAGATCGTTGCCTCAAGGATTTAAAAGGAAGTTCAATGCCTTTTGGTGGTGTTAGTGTAATTGCAATTGGTGATTTGTTTTAGCTTCAACCAGTCATGGATGGTTATGTATTTTAAGATATAGATAATTTTGCGTATGGCATACTTGCTCCAAATTTATGGAAGGAACTTTTTAAAATGTTTGAGCTCACACAAGTAATGAGACAAAGAGAAAGTAAAGAATTTGCCGAGTTATTAAATAGATTGAGAGAAGACGAATATATGAAGGAAGATGTTGAAAAACTGAAAGAACGGATCATTGAGACACACGGTGCAAATTATCCAATGCATATTCCACATCTATTTGTACAAAATGCGAAAGTAAATGAGTTTAATGATAGGGCACATCGTGCAACTTCTGGCACAAAATATTCAATCAAAGCCCATGATAGCGTCCTTAGAGCCGATTCTGTACAGCTTCGGAACAAAATTCTAAAGCAAGTTCCTGCCTATCCTAGGAAAACGAAACAGCTGCATTCCGTACTAAATCTTGCTGTTGGGGAACGAACAGAGATATCTTTAAATACCAGGACTGATGACGGCTTGGCAAATGGTTCTGGGAATGTAGTTAAGCTGATGCAGGTGCCAGAGGCAAGCAAACCATCTGGAATAACCTGGGTTCAGTTTGATCATCCTAATATTGGCCGGAAGACAAGGCAAGATTATAGACATTTGTATGTTCAAGGTATTGACCCAAACTGGACTCCAATTAAGGCTGTCACTTCCCAATTTGTAGTAGGTCGGAGCAGGTCAGTACAAGTTGTGGGTA
Organism: Phenganax subtilis; assembly: GCA_025434845.1. Classification (NCBI taxonomy): domain Eukaryota; kingdom Metazoa; phylum Cnidaria; class Anthozoa; order Malacalcyonacea; family Clavulariidae; genus Phenganax; species Phenganax subtilis. Next base: position 2,717 of record JAOBYK010750883.1, read on the forward strand.
AGCAATTTCCACTGAGACCAGCGGCTGCGAAAACAATACACAGGTCTTAGGGTGATACAGAAACTAATATTGTAGTGAACTTTGAAACGAAAAGGACAATTCCTCACATTCATTATGTTGGCCTCAGCAGAGTCACCACTATTGAAGGTCTTTATATAACAAATCTGTGTGAAAACAAAATAGCAGTCAGCAAGGATGTGAAACAAGAAATGAAGGAGCTCAGAAGTAATCGCAAACTTGATTTATGCATACCACCTATCTACAAGGCTAGTCAAGTTTCATTTAAGCTCATATTTTTTAATTCACGATCTTTACACAAGCATATTAAAGATGTATGCAGTGATTTAAACTATACTAGTACTGATGCCAGCATTTTTGCCAAAACAAGATTTTCTCCTTCCGACACAAATGATGAATACACAATCAATGGGTATGATTTATTCAGAAATGATGGAATTTCGTCTGGTAATATTCGATCATTCGGAGGAACAGCTGTATATAGTCACATTGACTATTATCCTGGTTATCCACATATTGTTAATGAAAATGGTATAGAAATAACAGTGTTAAGATTCATCACTAGTAACAATTGTTGCCATTTATCGTTCACCTAGAGTACCTATTTCGGATCTATGTAGTTCTTTAAGAGGTTTATTGATCTCTTTAACTACAGGAAATAACATATTTATTGGTGATTTTAATGTTAATTGGCTCAGTGAAACTGAAAGAGTTCCTCTGTTCAATTTATTTGTACAGCAGTTTGAATACAGGCAACTCATATCAGCTTCCACTACAGATTACAAAACTTGTCTTGACCATATATACACCAACATTCCACAGTCAGCTGTTTCTGGAAATGTATTAGAGACATATTTTTCAGATCATAAAGCTGTGTATGTTCTCGTTAATCTTTTTTAGTATACTTAAGTAGTTCACAGCACTTATCGACAGTTGAGTCATTTTGTGTTTTTTTACCACTATTCAAGTTATTGCTTACAGCTAATATGAGGTCAAGTCTTTCCACTGCTTCATAATCTTGGACAATGTATTTGTTGATTCCAAACAGTGAAAAACAATTTTAGCTAATTGATGATACTTTGATTGTCTCCATCTAGAGTGAAAATGAATAACGCAACAACTTCCAAGTAAGTATGTATCAACGTTTTTGATCTTAAATCTCCTCTGCCTTGATGTTTTTGTAACAAAATTTATTCTTCCTTTTAGAAATGAGTCAAAGGACACCAACTGACGAAGGTGAAAAAAATTTAAAGTTTCTATTATCTGAAAGGCATCCATTATTTTAACGTTCAAATTTCCTGTCACGTACAGAGTCCCCGTTCCAAGCCCATGTACTAGTAGTTCTATTCAAGTTTTTCTCTCTAATGTGAAAGATTTCATTCAATTGTTTTTTTTCAGATTCACACCTCGAAGGTTATGTCCATTCTTTAAGTCCCATACAATCCTCCAGCAAGTCAAACGTAAAATACTTTGACTTTAAATTGCAAACTAATGAAGAACAAAGCGTTTGAATGGTGTGCTATTCTCCTGAAAAAAGAACGAAGCTTCAACAACATTTTAAAGCCAAGTCAGCTGCTAACATTCAAGGTACAAAACGAAGCAGAACTAAGGATAACGAATATTCCATTTCCAAAGCAGCCAAGATTGCACCTTCCACTGTTGGTTTTTCGTACAATGACGTAACGGCAAGCCAACTCTCTACTATTAAAAAATGTGTGGAAGCAAGACTTTACGACAAAGTTGATGTGAAAGCCAGACTTATATCTAAATCGGAGAGAAAACAACCGGTTGTTTACCAAGGCAAAACAAAGTACAAAGTCGACTGTCTAATTGCTGATGCAACAGAATCAATAAAGATGGTATTATGGGAAGATGCCATCGAAAAAGTTTCCACAAGCAAGAGTTATTACTTCCAAAACCTAACGGGTCACGTTTTCGACGATAATAAGTATCTCAACGCAAATGAAGGAACAATTATGAATGAAATCGATGACACAGATGATATTAATTTATCTTCACCTACTTTAGAAGACAACGTTGTGAAAGCAAAGTGCGTTGGAGTGGAGATAAAAAAGAGCTTGTCATGTCTAGTTTGCAACAGCTCAATAGAAACAGAGGATCCCAGCAAAGAAACAACCATTGCGTGTCCAAATTGCAATGTTACGACTCTGAAAAGTTCAACCAAACAAAAGCTAGTTTGCCAATTGCTCATCGAAATTGACGGCAGCATTTTAAGCTTTACGTGCTTCAACGATGCCATTCAAAGCTTCTTAAAATGCATCAACCTTCAAACTCCCATAGAAAGTATTGAAATCAGTGAACTGCAAAAGTTACTACTGACAGCGGGTACATACGAAATGGTTGTAAACAGGTTGCAAAGACTGGTATCACAGTTCCTGAAAGCAAACAAAGACAAAGAAACATCGGTATAGTCATCATCACTTGTTGAACAATATCAAACCGTTTAGTATGAGTAATATTGATATTAACAGTACCAGAAGTATTGATATTGTTCTATTGCTACTCGTTCATATTTATACTCTTACCTCATTAAAAATAACAGTACTGATATTGTCATTTCTTTATCTTGACGTTCTTAGTTTATTTACAGAAACAGTAATATTCATATTGTGATTCGTGCATATATAGACTCTTAGAGTAATCGTAATATTGACATTGTTATTCGCTCCTTTTTACACTCTTAGTTGTTAATAGTCTTATGGATAATTTTGTATCTTTTTATTCGTCGACAACGCACTGTAAAAAGTCTCTGTTCGCTCAGGATAATACGATTCGTAGTGCTTTTCATTAAATATAGTCCAAATATTTTGTAAACCTTCAACCACGTATTGTCCACTTTGCATAAATTCAACTTTTCTTATATTTATGCGGAGACTCTTTCTAACCACGTTTGCTTGTCTGCAACTCAAATTTTCCAATTTTTATGCCTTAGAGGCGCAAGCAGGCGATAAACGAACGTAGATATGGCCAATGTCACAGAATGTCATCCATGTTGTCAACCTTGACTTATTAGTTTACTAAATGTTTCCTACCCAAGAAAAAGTTATCTTTGGAAAATAACATTTATTCTTAGACAGCCAATCAAATTGTTCGTTTAGTGAAGAATAACATGATTCCCTCCGACGAGTCTCAAATTTGAAATGACATGTCGGTGTAAAAAGCACCGCTTTCACAATTTTATCGCTACGCAGTTTCTGTAACACTATAAAGCCTGTTTTCCACTTTGCCTGTTCCGTAGTGTAACGTTGCGCATCTCTGTTTGGTGAACATCAGAGCATAACTAATGACTTTAGAACAAATGTAATATGGAACGCTACAATACGGTTGAACTGGGATAGCCGGCTTTACGTAACACCACCGGCAAGTGAATTCAGGAAATATTAGAAACAGCTGTAGATTTCGCCAAGTATTTCCTGAAATTTTCCTACTTCGATTGCAAGTATATTTTCATTTGGGTGGGTGAGCATTCCAACTTCGTATAGCAGCTTGCGACTGCTTTGTAACATAAAAATGGATAATGCATCAAAACAAATGCCTGTAAAGGTCATTGTTTACATCAATAGAAAGAGTTGGCTTTACAGAATCGATTAGCAAAATTTTCCACAAACTTAACTACGAACTTCCGACAATAGTGAGTGCTCAGCCAAGTATTCATAATCAAAGGTCTCAATGAGATGACTCACGGATCAAAAAGCAACAAGAGACTAAGCAAAGTGAATAATGCATCGTGATCATTAATAGACTAGAATTTTGCGGGGTTTTTTTTTTCAAATGGATGTTGTAAATGTCTAGCATTTTCAAACAAATATAAAGCAAATAACATGTTTGACAAACCAAACACTGGAATACACAAAGAAACGGTGCACGTGCAGTACAAACGTATGAAACGGTGAACCATGAAACTGTGTAGTCCACAAAACGGTACAATATTTTTAAACACACTGATTGAGAACGATAAAGGTGAAACAGTCTTACCCTATTACAGTCGATTTCAGATTACTTTTCACTGAACTATTCGGAACTTCGTTGCAAACTTTCGCAAGTTCGTTTAGAAGTTCAAATGTTGATAATGCATTCAAAAACAGGTTTGTATTCTAAGCATTTGATTGGCTACTATATGTAAGCAACCAATCAGAGGCTTTGTTTACAAATGTGTTTTTGAATTTCATTACGAACATTTAAACTTGGGAAACGAACTTGCGAAAGTTCGCAACGAAGTTCCGCATATTTCAGTGAAAAGTAATCTGAAATTGACTGTAAACGTAAACAAAGTGTACAAACCCTTGTCGATATTGCATTAATAATGAAACACAAATCGATGACCATGCATTATTTAGCTTACACTGAAACCGGTCTGACCAGTTTCATACGTGCAAAGCAGGCTGGAGGCCATTAGAACGCAAAGAATTCGCTCATGGAAATCGAGTGATAGCAAGGACTCAGAAATACTCCCTGGTATTGCAACCTCAACTCATCGTTTTGTTTACTCATTTGCCTCAAATTTCTGCATGCAAAAAAATTTTGATTGTTTAATTATTCTTTCAATGGGCATTTACTGGAATAGTCATCAACATAAGTAGGCTTTTTGTTTAGTAGTTTGAACAACACACTTACTTTCTTGACAATAACTGAAGAAAAAACGACACAAGGTGCCACTATTTGAGCAAACTTTAAAAGACATTTAGAGATCAATGTTCTCTTGTTTGTTACACCACTTGTCAGTCTCAAAACGCATTCTCAAAACATAAAAAAGCAGCAGCAGATACATTTTTCTCACCAACCAAAATATGACAAAAAATGCCATTATTTTGATCATACAGCTCACTAACACCTAACTCACGTTCAAATGCATAAGCCACATGCAGTCCTCGACTGCCTATTTTTCTTTATCTCTAGCAAGTTGCTCCATGGCTAAATTGTGTCTTTCCATTTCTTCTCCATATCCATTATGGTTGAGTTTACTAAATAAGAATCCTGCTCCAGCAAATGCAAAAGCATTAAAAATCCCACTTGCAATCATAGTAGCCATTTATTTTAAGATTTCTTTTCTGGGTCTAACTTTTCATAAAACTGTGTTGTTTTTATATTCTCGGTGAGAATCATGGTTAAAAATGTAATTAAAATAAGTTTGAAGAGGTCTTTATGAATGGAAAGTAGAGTCTCTCCCGTGAGTTTTTTTATGCCTACACTTAGTCCAGCAACTACTCCAGAACTCACGATGGATTCTGCTGAATGGTTTACGATTCGTTTACAAAGTTGTTCGTTATTCATTTATTTATGATATATAAAAAAATTAGTCAAATTATCTAAGTAGATTAGTTTTTCTTCTTGTTTTTTAGGAGCTTCATTTTTCTTCTCACCACAAGGTGCTTGATTAACTTTTTCTAGACTTATCGTGTTGAGTATTTTACTCAAAAAGAAAATCATGATGAGTACGCCAATAAGAAGTACAATTTTTTCTTGTGAAAAGCTGAAAAGCTTGATTCCTCTGGCTCGTTTTTTTTATCTTGAAGAAACTTTTAGCAGCTTTTGTTTTTTCAGAGATCTCAGATAATTTTTTAAAAATATTTTCTTGTTTCTTATTCGCCATTTCATTAAAGGATTTCTTAAAAACTGTTTTTTCCTCGCTCAACTCGCTAACAATGGGTTCTAAAACTTTTTCAGGAACTGGGTTCACTTCGCTCAACTCGCTTACACTCGGTTCTAAAACTTTTTCAGGAATGGGTTCGCTTACGTTCGTTTTCGTGCTCATTTATTTAAGTAGAACATAAAAACAAATTGGACTCATTGTTAAGACTACTTAGACCAGGGCGGAGTATTTTAATATAAAATCTTATTCCTTGGAGACGACCGTTTAGTTGAAAAGAATAATTTAATGGAAATAATTGTTGATTTTCTATACTTATGGGGTTTTGTAATGTAGTTTCTACGACGTCGCTTTCTTTCATATTTTCACTTTTTTGTACAATCACCATGATGTACTTTAGTTTAACACTTATAGTTGGTTGATCATCGTCAAAAACGTGATTTACCATATGAACAACGATGTCGTTGAAATTTAGCATGAATATGCCCAAGTTTTCTGGTGGAAATCCTCTAGTAGGATTCGAGGGACTTATTTTTGTGCCAGATGGTAAAGCTTTATAATGAAAATACAAAGACCTTTTTGGAATATTGCTTAGTTTATTTTTTAGATTGGTGATATTTAATTTATTTTGAACTCTGATTTGTCTATTGGTCGTAATTAGATTTTTTTCACGGGTGAGATCTTGGGACAATCGTGTAATATTTTTTTCTTGTTTATCTACATCTTTGATATGAATTGTGATTGCTCTCTTGGCGGAATTTAAGTCTAAGATGACCTGATATTGATTTTTCATTACATCAACTAAATATTTTGTAAGATTGGTGGTTATTCTTCCAAGATTATTAAAATTATTCTCCAAGTTTTTTAGTTGTTGATTTTTTTTTCTCATGTCCATAAAGCAATGCCATTTTATTAAAAGGAGGGGATTTTTTAATTCCCCTGAGGATCAAAGATCTTAATAAAAAATTTATTCATCGAGAGTAGTTTTTTTCACGTCACTCAAAGATTTTGTTTCAAAAAGAGTCTCCATGCCTATTTTAATTCTTTGTCCATTTCTTCCCACGTTTCCAAAACATTTGCAAGACGTAGAAGTTGTAACTTCTTTAATTACTTCTCCAGGTTTTTCTGGATCTTCGATAATCTTTTCTATCATTTGTTTTTGAATACAAGAACCCTTTTATTAAAGGAAGAAGAATCCAAGCAACATTCCAAATACGCCAAATAAGAAATTTGGACTACTATCTTGTTTTGATTCATATTTAACAGATGTTGTTTTTTTTTAAGAATAGAAACAGATGATTTTGTTGGCGCTACACGGTTCAAATTTTTATTCCCTTTGTTCAGCTTCGCGTTTAATCCAAACTTCATGTTATTTTTTGCAATCGTTAAAACATTATTAAAACCAGGAATAGGATCTTTTACGATAATCATATCGGAGGGGATCAAAATAATTCCAGGTCCGATGACCATGTCCAGCACGACGTTTGTATTTTTTATCGCTGTTCTCATGTTGGAAATTGTTAAGGTGGAGTCATCTTGAGTAATAGTATCTTGTACTAGTTTTTGAAAAACGTCCTGCGTTTGACTAGACTTAGCTCCCTCACCTATGATAGACCATCTTGTTTTTGCTTGTGCCCTCAAAATACTGTAAACGTAGGACTCCACCGCTTGTTGAAGTAATTCTTGTGCAAGGTGCGTCAATCTATTGGAATCTTTTTTTATAAAAATTTCCAGTCGTCATCGCTTTTGTTCACCATTTTATAAACCCAATCATAGTCTAGTTCTTTTATATTATATCTCGTATGAAAATCAAATCTAGATGCCAATTTTACATGGCCATGAACACTTCTAGCAATATAATCAGCTAGTTTTGCATGTTTATTGGGTGCTTGATGTTTTATGACTTGTTTTATGGGCATGTTTTTGTGATTTATTTTTAAAATTTTACCATTGACATATCTCGATAATTTTTCAGGATGTTTTAAAAATCTCGCCATGTGGTAATAGAAATAATATTTAGCAATAGAATTTATAATCGCAGGCTGGTCTTTTAGGGCGCCTTGCGCCCACTCCGTGCTGTTAATGTGTTCGATAGACATTCCTCCCAAATAAGAAATAACATAGGCAGCAACTAGGCTCGTAAAATAAGGTACTCGAAGATAGCTGTCTGTTTTTTCAAATTCTTTTCTGATATCTCCAAATTGTTCTATGCTGTCTTGATTCCAGCTTGTGTCTAAAGCATCGAGGTTGCAAAGAAAATAGTCGTTTTTGTTCACAAACGTTTTAAAATTCTCAAAGTCTTCTTCATTTTCATTATTCTGTTTATATTTTTGCACCATGCCAAAATGATTCCAAATCTTGGGGGTCCATTCTTTAAAAGCGTACTTTCCTAAAGCATATCGATAACCGTGATGGGTATTATAATAAGTAATCGGTTTTAAAACAAGCTAGCTCATTTTAATTTTGGGATAGACTGGATTTTCTTCTATTTGCTCGTTAATTTGATAATCAAAGTCAAAAAAGTCTAAATTCGCTTTTGGATATTTTTTTAAAAAGTGTTGTTTTGCAGCTTCTTGAGAGAAGCTGTCGAATAACTTTTTGACATGATCTCTTCCATATTTTTTATCGTATTTCCAGTGGTAGTATTGATCCATTTATTTAACATAAAAATCCAACAACACGCTGGCAATGTCTTCTTTGCCCACGTTAGCGCTTAACTTAAAACTTAGGAGGTTCCACTAACCATTTTTTAAGCCGTCTTCGATCCAGTGTCAAAATGTTTCTCCACACTACCGTTTAAATCTATTTCACTACTTATAGGAAGAGAACAAATAAAGTCGTTAGGTCCACTGTTGAAGTTATGTTTTTCTTCATCTACGAAATGACAAGAAATATTTAAGAATCTCAATCATCTAGAATACTCACGACGTTGGGGGATGTTTTTTCTGCATTGGAGTTGATTTGTATATTTTCCTCAAATCCTAATAGTGTTCCAAGTTTCTTGAAGTTGATCGTGTTAGAGCTTTTGTTCGTAATCTTACACCGATTAGAAGAAGAGATCTTTTCTAGTTTTATATCTTCTTTATTGAGTTTTTCCACGAGTTGAGAAAAATTGTAAAAGCCTGGTTCAAACTCTAGAGTAGTATTTCCACCTAGATCAATACTTTGTGCTTGTTTTATGTTTAAGTATTTCCAAAATATCGTAACATTTTTTATGAGTAAGAAAGAATCAGAACTAGTTTTTATCGGTCTTTTTAAGAAAACAGTTTGTTTTGGTTTTCCTAAGAACACTACAAATCTCTTCAAACCCTCTATGCTCATGCTCATTTATTTAAATAAATGAATGAAAAAACTCAAGCAATAGCAAGATAAAAGAAATGCTTTTAAGAGATCTTTATTACCATCCAAAAAGAGGTTTTAGATCTGCCAAGGCATTGCATAAAAAGCTTAAAGAATAACAACAACCTGATGAGCCAAAAATTTCTCTTAAATTTATAAAAGAATGGTTAAAGACTCAGGACACCTTCACGAAACATAAGCATGCTGTGAAGAAGTTTAGGTTTTCCAAAACTTATGTGGAAAATCTTGGACAGCAATTACAATTAGATCTCATAGACATGAGGTCATTCTTAAAAGAAAGAAGAAATAGACCTTTTGGATGGATTATTACTGGGGTGGAAATCTTATCCAGATATGGATTTGCCATTCCTGTTAAGAAGAGAGAAGGAAAGCTCGTTTCAGTGGGTCTAAGCATATCCTTGCACGAATTTTACAATCGATTTGAAAAATTTCCAAAAGTAATACAATTTGATGATGCAAACAAGTTTCATAATAAACTCGTGTATGAACTCTTACAAAAAAAGACATTGATTGGTTTTCTACGGAACAAGCTCCAAAGTTGGGACGTGAAGCACATTTTCCTCCAAAAATGGTTAAAGAAAAATACCCCGATAAGGTTTTTAAGCCAAAACGAGTCTATGAACGAAGAGGAAAAAAAGCCGCCATCGTAGAAAGATTCAATAGAACCTTAAAAAATCACATGTGGAAATGGTTTTATAAAAATAAAACGAGTTGTTCGATCGAAGTTTTAGACGAATTAGTAGAAAATTATAATTCTCACCATAGAGCTATAAAAATGAAACCCTCTGAAGTGAGTGAGGATAATGCCGATCAAGTTTGGCTTACACTCTTTGGTGGCGAAGTATTAACTACCAGCGATCTAAAGCCAAGATTTTCTATTGGAGACTCTGTTAGAGTTTTATATTATGGAAGACAACCAGAAAAAGCTTTTAAGAAAGGCTATACAAGATCTTTTGGTGATGAGATTTATAAAATATCAAGAATTTATTTTGGCAATCCGATCATGCACAAACTCGAAGATCAAGGAAGAACTACTCTTGGAGGATTCTATGGGCAGGAATTAAGTCAAGTTATCGTGACTTAAATAAATGGAAACGAGTGGAGCGAGTACAGGGTTTGAAATGTTTGACAACAAACCTACTTTAGAAAATGAAGATCCTACTGAATATAAAGAGAAAACTTTTTTTGATACGAACCCCCCAGAAGAGTCTATTTGGGGTTGTGGTTTTGAACAAGACCTCAAAGGGCAAGATGATATTTTTGAAGATACTTTCAAAGATATTCCTGGTCCAGAAATAAGTAATCCTTCTTTTAATCCTAAACAAGATCATGTAGCGCCGACAGAGTCGGATTATACTTGAGAAGATACTAGAGCACAAAGCCCCATAAACCTTCGACTAGATCCTCGAGAACTTTTAGGACCAGATAAAGAAGAAAAAGAAATCCTTTATAAAAACAATTTTTTAAAAAATGCTTTAGGATTAGATATCAATGAAAATGATGGGGAATATTCTGAAAAACTTTTAGATAAATTTAAACTTTTAACTGAAAAAGATGGAGGTTTAATTGGAGCAAGTTTTAGAAATCAACCCATCATAGAAAAAAACAAGGCAAGGAGATATTGACTATGATCGAGATCCAGATCTAAAAACGTTTGTAGACGAATTTAATACGTTGGCCAAAAATGCTTTGAGGGAATATAAAAATACAGCACATGGCGAGATTAAAGAAATTATAAACTTGGAGCTTTTAGATGAAAAATCTATTCGTCTCAGTTTCGATGAAATGTTAAATGAAGCTGCAGAAGAAGATCAACTCGTAAACGAAATTAAAGAAAACTTTAGTCAAGAAATTGGTTGAGAAAATCAGAAAATTATTAATGATCTCTTCTTAGATCCAGATTACGAACGCGTTTTTTCTTCTGAAGAAACGTTGGAAAATAATCAAATATTAGAACCCAAAGGAGACACCATCGAAGAAAAATTAGATCAACTTGAAAAAGATACTAGTTATTGGCAAAGAAAACTTTAAACAAAGTAGGTCCTAAAAGAGAATTTACAGAAACCGTTTTAAAAATGATAGAATTATCTAAGGAAAAGTTGAGGTTTCAGAATAATGCAAAGCTAAAGTTAATCCAAGTAAAAGACGCCTTAGAACGCTACATCGATCGAGATGAACTCACAAGATTACAAAAACTTAAAGAATGGTTAACCACCCATAAATTTAAAATAGGGGTAGGCGTGGGAGGACTCGCCATAGACTTAGTGGCATAATTATAAGTATTACGAGAAACACAAAAGGCGCCATTAAGGACGTCCAAAAAACTTTACAACACGTAAGAAAAATATTAGCTCAAGGTAAAGATATTACTGGAAGCACAAGCGTATTATTAGAGCCCGTAAGAAAAACTCTAGGTGTATCAGAATCTACATTAAATTTTTTATCCAACAATATTCTACCATTACCTGGGGTGGTTCTCTTGAGTTTGTTCTTAAAAAGAAAAACTATTTGAGAAAAGCTTCTTAAATAAATGAATAAAAACCTTGTGTACAAGTTAAAGTTACTAGGACTCTTTATCTTGATGATGGGGTTGATATTAAGTCACTATAATCCTAAAAAAATATCTTAAAAATAAATGAATCCAACAAATGGAAAATATGAAGAAGACTTGAGCTTAGATTGGTTCTTATTTGGTGACTATTATGGACAAAGATTAAGAGAATGGGTGGATTCTGGAGTAAAAGACTCTGTGTGGGTGGAGAAGGAATCTTGGTTAATGTGGATTATTTTTCGAGTTGGAGAATGGCTCTTTGAGTCCGCCTTAAGTTTTTATGAAGCCTTGGTGAAGCCTATCTTGAACATTTTAAGTAAATTAATTCAACCTTTTCTAGATTTTTATCATAGTCTCTACAAGTCTGATGGAGATCCAAAAAACGAAGATCTTAAAGCGTTTAATTATTTCACTCTTAAAGAACTTGTTCAAAAAATAGTAAGCTTGGTTTGGAACGTTTTTGAACTAGGCTGTAACATCTTAATTAAATTAATTCAACCCTTCTTAAACGTTTATCATCACCTCGACAAGTCAGATAGAGATCTGGATAATGAAGATCTTACAGTGTTTAATTATTTCACTCTTAAAGAACTTGTTCAAAAACTAATAAGCTTGTTTTGGGAAACGGCTTGGAACTCTCCATATTACCTATATTACTCGTTAAAATACCTAATAGTTCTTCTTATTAAACTTGGAGAACTAGTCTCTAGATCAATTAGTTTTATGTTACTTTTCCCCATAAATATCATGAAATTAGTCGTAGACCTTATAAGTGGAGTTTTTAACTTGTTATGCGGGTTAAAATTTTTATTATGGTATCTTGGAGAGTTCATGATAAACCTAAGCTTTACAACATTCAATCTTATTTTTGAAGCCATAACTGGAAGATTTCTTAAGTCAAAGATAGCCCCTAAAAAAGAATTTAAGAAAGAGCCGCATAGCAGCAACAAAGTAGGGTCCCAATTAAAATTTGAGTTATTAGATCCTAATATAACAGAAACTGAGATCTTGCTAAACAATGAGTTAATAATGGGAATCATCATCTTGACTTGTGTTGTAATCTTGGTTTTCTACATACTTAAATAAAATGCCAGCTATAACGAGTGCAGCTATTATCACAACTACAACAAATACAACAGACCCCATATGGGGTCCTTATCTTTATGGTGTGGTTATCGGAGTAGGAGGGGCTATTTTTGGAAATGTTCTTTATATTAGTACAAAAGCCACAGAAAAAGTTATAGATGCTGGAGACGCCGCTGTAAGAAAAACCTATCAAGTTTTTAAACCCTATGTTCCTACTTTTCTCGATAGCACCATAAGTAGAATTTACAATAAGGCCCTTGAGATTGAAAGAACAAGAGAAAATGCTATTACACAAACTTTTGTTCTTACTTTTTATATGATCCCCATGTTCTTTTGGAACTTAATTATTAGATTTTGGGAACTTTTTTGGTTTATCGTAAAACATCCTTTCTTAGCACTCTTGCTTGTTATTCTTACAATCAAGATTATATTCACGAGTGTTGACGTAATCTTATCCATGATATTTTAAAATAAGCCTATGGCAAAGAATTAAATTTTTTTTTAATATTATAAATAAATGCATACCGAAAAGCAAACAGAGCCAGAATTTCGTAAACTTAAAATGTCGAGTATAAAAGGGCAAAGAACAAAGCACGTTGTGACTTTTAATCCAAATAAGGCTAATCCTGGTGAAGAACTTTACGTGGGCATTCCTAAATTACGTTTTAACGATTGTCTTGTGCCTGGTAGTGTTTGTTTAAAATTCGACTTTAAAAATGCCAATATGAAGAGTTGGTTTATGAACAATTTGGGAAAACTCCTTGTGGAGAAACTAGTTATCACCATTGGAGGAGAAACGGTCTATGATAATAATAAACACAATGAACTCAAAGTTTACAAAGACTTGTGGCTTCCAAAAATGGTTCGCAAAGATAAGATAGAATTTGGTGTAGGAGAAGAAAATCTTAGAAAACTCGTCTCCAAATCTGATGATGGAGCTACGAGTGGAACCACACAAGTATCCGATAAGCTCATGTTTGATACTTTTAAAACAAAACAAAAAATTAAAATCGACAAGATCTTGGGAGATCATGGTGTGATTGCGCCTTATTTTATGGGGCAAAATTTTCAATATAGACTAAGTCTTCTGCTGCTAGTAAAATTATGAAAGCACAAACTGGAGAAAGCGTAGAAGGTTATAGCTTGGAGAACTTGGAACTCGAATACAAAATGATCAAAAATCACGATCTTACTACTTGAGCCATCTCTGAATACGAAGTTGGAAAAAGTTTATCTTACGAGCATGTCACCTGCTTAAAAGTAGAAGAATGGGATAAAGCCAGCAGTATCGTAAACGAAACGATTAATCTTCCTAGAAAAAGTTTGGCTGCTGTCATCATGTCATTTACGGAAAAAACTATGGCAGATTCTGAAGAATTTGTTTACCCTAATATCGATTTAGTAAAAGTGACGATCGAAGGAGTTCCAAACAGTATTTACAGTCAAGGCGTAAAACGAGAAGATCTCTACCGAGAAGCCCATCGATTATTTGAACAAATCAAAAGTTGTAAAGGAGAATGCGAAGTCGATATCAAAAACTTTTTTAAAGACAAATTCGCCCTCGTAGTGGATCTTCAAACGATTTGAGACAAACATTTGGTGGACATGGGGAAAAAATTAGTCGACACACAAAATGGAATCTTGTTAGAAATCACCAAGCGAGCTACTACTGCTAATGTGGTTTGTAGTATTTTTGTGATTAGCGATTGGCTGGTGGGTTTTAAGAATAATAAGATCGATTTGGTGCATTATTGAAAAACGAACGTAGTGAGTCTAAGTTATTTATGAATTTTTTTCTTATAATAAATGACAATCGATCCTGAAGAAAATTTTGAGCAAGATTCACCAGAATTTTACGATGAGCTACGACAAGAACTTATCGATCTCTTTGAAAAAGGTGAAATTAAAAATTCTGTAAGTTGTATGAAAAGAGCGAGTAGAGAAATGTTAAAAAATTAAGTCCAAGTATGAATTTAAAAGGCTAGAAGAAACTAATAAGGTAATAGCAAAGTTACTCTTAGAAAAATTATCTGAGCTCGTACAAAGTTTAGAGATGGTGGAAAGTTCTGAAAAACTTTGTCAAGAATTGCTCTCTAATAAGCTTTTTGTAGATGATCTCACACGTCTTATAGGTTATATTACACCTTGGCTACCTCTCATGGGGATTGGAAGTGGCGTGATTATCGTGGGAAAACATATTGCGTTAAAAAAAATATTAAGCGAGCTTAATAAAACATGCCTAACATCACCTCAAAATGAGACGGGAATTCCAAAGGAGTCTTGAAGGAATTAAGTAAAAAGTCAATAAAAGCTAAAAATAATCATAATCTTTCTGAGAATTTTTTTAACATGGTCATTGTGGGTATGATGTGTCGTGGAAAAACTAAATTTCTTTTAAACATGATTGAAAATGAGTATTACGGTGTGTTTGAGAATATTTTTTTAATCTGCCCTACCTATGCTTGGAATAAGACTTACACGCGGTGGAAATACAACAAGGATGAAAATTTTTTCGTGTTAAGCTGTGAACAAAATGAAGTAGAGAATTATTTAAAAATGGTGGTGGATAGTAGTAAGGCACGTAGAGCCTAATTATCTTAGATAATTGTGCTAACAGCGGGTTTGTGAAGAAAAGAACGAGCGAACTTGTCAACTTGGCTTTTAGTGCTAGACATTATGGATTAAGTTGTATCGTCATTACACAACAACTCAATTCCATCGCCAAGCCTTTTCGAGATAATATTTCAAAATTGGTCACGTTTTATAATCCTAATAAAAAAGACATGGAGCTCATTTTTGAAAACTATGTGGGGCACGCTACAAAACAAGAAAAAGAAAAGATCGTAAAGAACTCAAGACAAAAAAATGGAGTAAGCTCATGATCCAGTTGAGATTTCCTTATAAATATTGGATCGCGTAGCAAGTTTTTAAAAAATGATTCTTAAACGTAAAACAAGATAAAATCTTGGTGACATCCAGTCACCTTTTGGCAAGCCGTCCTCGTTTTTTTTTAGAAGTATTTCATCTAGTATAGTTAATTCTTCTTGATTACTCATTGTCGTTAAAATTTCTCAAGTAAATCTTAACGAAAATTTTAATGAATGTGGGCCAGCATAAGAAGCAACTAAGGGGGAAAAAAAAATTGACTTTTAAAAAAAAGTTTGAGGGTAAATTTTGTAATAGTAAAATATACTTTACCGCCATTTTGAATAATTAATGATGGGGCAGAATTAGGCCACTTTTGGGGGGTGGCAACTCCGATGGAACTATGGGTGGCTATGGGAGACAAAATAAATTCCCAAGGAGACAAAAGTTGCATATTTAATAACTGCAAATGCCCAGTTTTATGGATAAATGCGATAAATTTTACAAAGTTGTGATTATGATAAGTTGTGCATAACAATAATTTTCCGTTCTGTACTTCTTAGCTCAACAATCGTACTTATAATTAGTCAATCTCGGCCGTATATTTGCTTTACGTTCAATTTATAGATTCCCCATACCTCTCTCTCTTTTAGCTAAACTACGTCTTTTTATGTATAATGTTTATCTTAGGAATTTCTGTGTTTGGCAGCCGACAGTCGCATCCATGTGTGTGCCTAACCTATCTACATCGGCGCATTTACATGATTAATTAAGATTCACTTATGATGTTTTACATTATTTTACAATATACTATAATGAATTGCGTGATCACTAAGGCGTAAAGACGCAATTTTTAGTGCTCTGTGACTTTTACAAAATTTTAAACAATTTTTACAAGTGACTTCATTACTCACTGAGAAGTAACATGGATAAAGGCTTTCTTTTTCATAATCTATTTATTTTTCTCATAAATTGGAGGTATTTACTTGAATCTTCTCATTTTTACGTGAAAGTTTGGCGATAGTGTATATTCAATACCCTTGCCAGTTCGTTGGGAGCGTGCAACTTCATTAGATTCAAAATAGTCGATCGCGTGAGCGTGCCTGCATAAATTAGAACGATGTCACGACATATAGAACAAGATTTTCCTTGTCATTTGTGTGAAAGATGCTTTAGCTCTGAAGGTGGATGGTTGTTGCACTTAAAATCTTGCAGAAGAAAACATTCTTCCAATGAATCACCACCTGTAAACGATGTTATCTTACCAGCTGTCTTCACTAGTTCAGCATCGTCACAATTGGCGTGGATTTGGGGAAATCATACGAAAGATGATTTGATGCAAATAGTGAATAGCGTATATGAGGAAATCGTCTTCAGGCGGAAGAATCTTTTTATGTTACCAAGTGGTGCAGCCGGGAAAGCATTTGTTAAAGAAACGTCTCGAATCATTGATGCTTGGAACTGCGAGTCGACAACGTTATCTGAAATTGCCTTAAAATTAGTGATGATTATGCTTGCTGTTCTATTACAGAAACCTAGTTTCAAGTCAAAATCAAAGGAACATTCAATCTGTTTAAAACGACGTTTGGAGATGTGGGAACGTGGAGATTTTGACAATTTGATGTGTCAATGTAGAACTATCTAGTCAACACTATGTTCCAGCAGGAAGCCAACTATAAACCAGTTATCTAAGACCTTCGCCAGTCTCATGTTGCACGGAAAAGTCAACGCAGCTTTACGTTTACTTGATGAACAGTCGACTGGGGGTGTTTTACCTTTATCAAATGAAGTTCTGCAAGAATTGCGACTGAAACATCCTGTTGGCAAAGAAAGCAACCCTTTAGTGATGTTGGAAGTGGATGCACCATTTGTGGATCCAGTGTTATTTGAGAACATTGATGAATCAATGATTGCAAGAGCAGCCATGAACACCAATGGTGCTGCTGGCTCATCAGGATTGGATTCTTTGGGTTGGAGACATATCTTGGTTTCTCAGAACTATGGTGTTGCAGGAAAAGACCTATGTTCGTCTATTGCAATGATGGCAAAGCTGCTTTCCACCAAGAAGATGGGCATGGTTGACAATCAGCCAACAAACCTTGAGGCCTACCTGGCATGCCGTTTCATTCCTCTTGATAAGAAACCTGGTGTCCGTCCAATTGGAATCGGTGAAGTTCTTCGAAGAATCATTGGTAAATCGATAATCTACACCATCAAACCCCAAATCTTGCAAAGGGCTGGGAATCTGCAACTATGTGCGGGTCAGCAAGCTGGATGCGAGTCTGCCATGCATGCCATGTCACATATCCTTGCCGAAGAAGAGACGGATGCCTTGCTACTGGTTGACGCTGCTAACGCCTTCAACTCTGTGAATCGCAAAGTGATGCTCCATAACATTCAATACATCTGTCCAGCCATTGCAATCTACGCGTTCAATTGCTACGTCAAACCATCTCGTCTTTTTGTTCAAGGAGGAAAGGAAATCTCGTCATCAGAAGGATCTACTCAAAGTGATCCTATCTCGATGCCTTTGTATGCTATTGCTATTACTCCCCTCCTTGAAATGATCAAGGACTCCAACACTAGGTCCGTACGCCATGTTGCTTTTGCTGATGATCTCAGTGGTGCTGGAAAACTTGTAGATCTTCGTCCAAGGTGGGATAACATCACAACCCATAGGCCTCTTGTGGGGTATTATCTGCGAGGCGATAAACTTTGGTTGATTGTCAAACCACATCTCGTTGAAGCAGCAGAGGAGATCTTTGCTGGAACAAATGTTTGTGTGACAGTAGAGGGTCACAGGTACCTTGGTGGATATGTTGGCTCTGATGGAGGCAAGCAGGATTATGTGCTTTCTTTGGTGGACAGATGGTGCAGCCAGATTCAAATTCTGAGTGACATTGCCAAACATGAACCTCAGGCAGCCTATACAGCATTCGTGGCAGGATTTCGTCATCATTTCACCTACCACATTAGAGCCATCCCTGACATTGTAAACAAACTACAGGAAGTTGACAACATCATCAACACGAAATTCCTCCCAGCGATCACCAACGGTCGACATTTATCCCTTGATTTTCGGAAGCTTTTATTGTTACCTGCACAACTGGGTGGCCTTGGAATACCAGTTCTTCGTGATTTGTGTGAAACCAAACACGAAAATTCCGAACAAGTATGCCAAAACCTCACGTGTGAAATCATTCCTCAGAATGATAATGGAATGACCGACATCACTGGAGAACCAATTCGTGAGACACGTCGTCGTCTATCTGGACAGTGAGAAATGATGTACCACACCCAACTGGAGGAGCTGCGATCTAGTATGACAGACAAGGAAATTCGTCCGAATGGCATAGCCCAATTGAAAGGTTCGTCCTTATGGTTGACGGCTTTGTCGCTAGCTGAGGAAGGACATGTACTGAGTAAGCAGGAGTTCTTCGATGCCATTCACCTCCGCTATCGTTGGCCTTTAAAGCGGTTACCAACACATTGCGCCTGCAGCAATATTTTCACAGTGGACCATGCGCTGTCATGTCTGAAGGCACATGGGGCCCAACTAAGAGCAGTTTCATGAATGTGAATTAATAAAATGTGAAGCAATATATTTTAATTATATCACTTACTTGTAGTCTTGGAGCTTGTATTTATAGCGAATAGCTTCAAACCATCATTAAAAGTGGATATGATGGCTAAACGAAAATATTCAAACATGATGTTCCCACTGAGAATAACATAACGGGAATGCGGACGCGCGGGGATAAGCGAGAGGACAGATAAATAAAAGGGATGAGTAACGTATGAACACGATTTTAGATTATCTGTTTAATCTTTTGGGAGAATTTTTTGGGTTCAGTTGATATTCTCTTGTATGAGCAAACAAAGCCATTACCTCCAAAACACTGATCAACATCATTTAGTGATTTATTACAGCAAATATGTTTTGCTGTTTCCGCTAGATGTGTTCAGTAAGTAGCCTGTTCTTGTGACGTAATAAAATTCCGACCTCTATCTTCAGCTGTTGTTCGGCGTGTGGTTATAACCACGTTATAATTTCGTGAGAGGTTCGGCGGTGGTGCTTTTCCCTGCAAAAACATAATTGAAACATGTGGTCTGATAAAGTAAAGTTTACAAAGTTACAGTGAAATTTGCAGGATTTTGTCATCATAAAATGTAAGTAATTTGCTTTATTACCATATTGATACTTTGGATGTTTGTTTACTGATGGAACTATAATCTGTTTTATTTAGGGAAATATACGCTTTGAATGTAGAACAGGTAACTGTCATGAACCTTAGTGATGAGTGGCCACAACGTGTTTATTGGTGGCAAGCCTGGAACTGGGAAAACTTATACAGTTAAAAGGGTCATCAGCAGTTTGAAACAAACACGCAAGGTAACAGTTACGTGTACCACTGGGATGGCTAGTTCGCTTTACAACAAAGCCATGACAATTCATTCATTTTCTGGCTTGAAGAATGCAAGAATGGACGTTGAGTCACTTGTCACTGCAATACTGAGTCAAGATTCGTCCCGTACGCAGCAACGATGGGTAGAAACTGAGGTACTTATTATCAATGAGGTTTTGCAATTAAGTGCAAAAAACTTTGAGATCCTAAATATTTTGGCTCAACGAGTTAGAGGTATTAGAAAACTGTTTGGAGGGTTGCAGCTTATATGTGCTGGAGATTATTTTCAGCTACCCCCAATTAAGAGTGATGTAGATGAGGGAAAATATTGCTTTGAAAGTCTGTTATGGAAAGAAGTGTTTAGCCATTCGGTGATGTTGGAGAAAGTCTACCGACAGGACCCAAATGAAAGACAATTTTTAAATCTTCTTCATGAATTTGCTATGGGGGAATGTTGTGATGAATCTTTGGCGTACCTTAGAAATGGTCTATGTGACAAACAGTTACACTTTCAAGACTTTGATGTTGAATTCATCCCCCACATATTTTGTACCAACTTTGATGCAACCTTCTTTAATATGAGTGAACTTGATAAGTTATCAGGGGAGAGTTTATGACTCAGTTGATACATGCGATGAAGAATTCTCAATAAGGTAACAATAGCAGAACAGAAACTTATCTTGAAAGTTGGGGCAAAAGTCATGTTTATATACAATATTTCAAGTAAACTTACGAATGGTTTAAGAGGAACAGTTGATAAGGTGGAGGAAGATGGACCAACAGTTAATTTCCCCACCATTGGTATAACATGCAAACTTGGCAGAAGTTTGTGGTTTGCATACAAATCAGGTACCAGTAACTGTGTAGTTGGACAGAGAGAGCAGTTCCCATTAAAGTTGGCATGGGGAATCACAGCTCACAAGTCACAGGGACAAACCGTACCCGCTGCATACATTCACAGCAGTAAAGAATTTGTCGCTGGTCAGTTGTATGTAGCAGTGTCAAGAGTATCTTCACAAAATGGTGTATCAATATTGGGATTCAATTCTGCATGTCTAGTAAAAGCGGACCATAGGGTTATTGACTTTTATAAAACAATTTGTTTTGCCAATCCATCATCTGATCACCATTGTTGTTGGAATAAGGAAATTAACAATGAATCTGTTAGTGATGGTATGCAATGCCAGTGTAATGAAGACCCAGATGAAGGATGTACAACACAAGATGACTTGGTAGTTATTGACAATATTTGTGAATCATATTATGACCATCAGGGAGACAGTGATACCAATGAGAATATGGAAAATTTAGAAGAAGTCTTAAAAGAAGCTGTTTCAAGTAGCAAAGACATTAATCCACCAGAAACTCTTTGTGTTTATTCATTTTTTGAGAAACTAAAAGATCCCTCACCACAAGCATCTGTTGAAGATTCTCTTGGGACGAGAGTAAACGACCTGATCATTGGTCTTCAACAACCAGACTATTCAAACAAAATGAAATATTTTATTGACATTCAATGGGTTTGAATATCACATGCAGCAAAGGAAAATATGAAGACAAAGAAAGACGACACAACAAGCTATGACTTTAAGGGTATTCTATCTGCTGAATTTGATATTCTGAATTCAAAAGATCTAGAGAGTGAATTTTCAGCTGTTCTTGGACACAATGAATTTTGTATGGAACATTATGCCTTGATGACTGAGCTAGTTAAGGCTATCAGAGAAGCCATATTTAGCAAACTTTACTTGGAAAAATGCTTGTATGAGCATGACCAAGAGGATAGAAATGTTTGGGACATTAGCAGTGAAGGAAAGGGTAAAGTTTGGTATGTTGGTGGTTGGGCAGTTGTTAAATTGATATATGGACACAAGAGGTACATCATGAAGAATGTGGCATCAACTAATCCATGTACAAGAAATGAACCAGAAATATCTGTATATTACTATTCTTGAGGCCTTATTAGCCCAGTCTTCTAATATTCACACATCCACAAAATATAAAGAAACTTTATCAATCACCTCAATGAAACAGTACAGGGAAAATTCATTAGCTCATATTAGTGATGAAGCTTTTTTATTTTTCATGAATTTGGAGCAGCTAAGAATCAAATTTGTTTGCCACAAAAAACTGAATTACTTCAAATGGCCATTGCTGGTGTAAAGGAGAACAGGAATCTGAAAGATCAGTGGCTAGGAATGTTGAGCAATATAGAAGTAGCAGAAGGTTACAAGCTTGTCATTTCGGTTGATAGTATTGACAAGTTTTTTAATATGGGTGCTGGGAAGTATATTCGTGAATTTCGAAGAGATTACAACATGAGCAAAACTGAAGCACATCGAAAGCATGTTCAAGAGAAAAAAGTAGTTACAGAGAGAATGGCTGATAAAATAACATTGCAGTCATCAGAGATGATAACAGTGTCCAGAGACATGATAGTCACAACATGCTTGTTGCAATGGTTACAAAAAGACCAAGTATGTTTGAAACAGCTACATACACTAAACAGGAAATAAAAATGCTATTTGAAGCTTATGGCAAACGATTTTATGCAAGCTGAAACAAAGCGAAGTTAAATAAAGCACTAGTGCAACATATAAAGTCAGCTGCATGCACTGAAAAGCCAGATGTATTTGACAATTGCTAAGAAACTGAACAATATTAAAAACTCTTGTCCATGTTGCTCAAATAAAGAACAATCCATCCATTGTGTGATGTATGGTTTAGTCAAACTATGAACACTGCAATTACAATTCAATGGCCAACATCACATACGTTACAACATTTTGAGCTGAAAGAGGCGTGGAAATATGAAATAACCACTAGGCCACTGCATGTATAAGCTTGTTGATAGTCATTCAATTTTTCCCTACTATTTTGTATGTTACACTTTTCCCAGTTATTTACAATTATGAACATAAATTGATTACCCAATGATATTCCCCAGCACAATAAAATTTCTAGTGAAAGGTGGAGAAACCAGAAGGTTGCCAGGAAAATGATGCAGGTGATTACCTCATGTGGAAATCAAACATAGGCATAGATGAGCTCATGAACAGCCTTGACTTGATTTTTCTCACCATCTTTTCATGAATAAACTTTAAGACTACTGGGGAAGAGCCAGTATATAAGTTCCACCCACATGCCAACTCCTTATCGAAATTTTGTTTTCTTGCTTCTATACACTTCCAATTTGTTTGGCTTGTAAAATGGAAAACTTTCAACTTTTCCAGTATTACTTTTTTTTGTTGTAGATGTTTGTCCCATTAAAATGCTGTTCATTGTTGGACCATACTGAGCATATCTGGGGTTATCGCTTTGCCCATTGTGACCACGTTGTTGGCAGAAGACATTCTCAACGATATTGCTGTTGAGACGACGAGCGTACACATTACAACCCAGATGGCGTTGAAATGAATATTTGCAAGACTCTGTAAAACCAATTACACATGATGAAACATCAAACATGGTCTTCTTAGATATAAAGAGCTTATTTTTATCTGCAGCTCTCATCCTTTCAATCGACTTTACTTCTTTTTCCCACTTTTGAAGCCACTGGAGTGCCATATTCATATCTTCAAAAGGGTGGTCTGCCATGCTGGTATATGGCTGGTGGCTGTTCAAATTCTCTGTCAAGGTGCTTGAAACTTGAAGGAACTGGATTGTCTTATCATAGTCATGCACTGGTTTTCCCGTCTGCTTGCTCAAATTCTCTTGAAATACCTTTGAAAGGTAAGAATGGCCCATTGTATTACATTTGTAACATTTACACGGTTTTGTTTCATTGCTGTTACAGCTTGAACGGTGAACAGATACTGCATTTGCACATTTTGTCTACATTGTGTCTTTACACTTTAAGTCATTGTCACATCCATGACAGAGTTCTTAGACAATTTTCCTATGACCCAGCTAATTTATTCAGCGATCAGCCTCTACTGTTTCAGTTTTTACCTTCATCAAATTTAGCATGTCACGATAACAAGGGCAGATTTAGTTCTAAGCCAATCAGCGCGTTTGATGACATTTTGGCTACTTGACCAATCAGAATGCGTAAATTTGCAAAATGTAAACAAAACCAAACCAGCTAAAATATAGCTTCATATTACTGGTTACTATTATGTTACTGGATCCTATATCATTTCTGCATGGAATATTGAAATTTAAATTCTTCTATTTCAGCATAATATAAAGAAGCTATGAAATGTTTCAAAGAGCACACTGAAAGGCACAAGGAACCTTATGGTGGAAGGACAGTCGATCTCATGGAAACAGTGGGTGGACGCTTTTGAATGGGACCAGAAATCAAATTCGCTGCCAGTTGATCATCGGTTGACAGTCAGCCGTTTTGAGTTAGGTTATGCAACGAAGATGAGAAATCATTTGGCCGAGCAAGTTTTGAATTGTGACAAACAAGGGCAGATTTCGTTCTAAGCCAATCAGCGCGTTTGTTGACATTTTAGCTACTTGACCAATCAGAATGCGTAAATTTGCAAAATGTAAACAAAACCAGCTAAAATATATGCCTTCCTTTCAAGGCCTAGCTGACAATGGGTTTTCAAGTTTTTTGACTAAAACTTCAAAATTCATGTAGAACACAAAAAAATCTTCATTTCTACCGCTGCAATTTTTAAATTTCCGTCTAGAACCAAAGATATTGTTGTTTGAATAAGAGTGCACTAAAATATGCAAGTGTGTACGCAAGTGATTTTGAACGCTATATTTTACAGGATTTACTGACGAGAAAATATGAGGTAGGAATCGTGATTTACTGCAAAAGGCTAGGTCCACTTTGTCCCCCGCGACTTTTACCTTTCTTGCTGAATTGTATTAATAGTAAAAACAGCGGGAATTGACCTTTGTAGTATTCTGTGACTTTATACGTAAGTTTCAAAACAGCGAGTTTTCTTCATTAAAAATGCCAAAATTTAAATGGGCTTGTCACATCCCTATTCATGACGACTGGTCGCAAGATGAAACAGATAGAGTATGTCATTTGAAATGCCACGGTTTTGTTTGTGTGG
>JAOBYK010751994.1:0-23115 GCA_025434845.1 Phenganax subtilis
TTCAAGATTTTTCAAGATTTTCTCAAGATTTTGCAGGCAAAAAGTATTTTTTGTAAAATCATGCTGTTTTAGTCATTTATTCTGACAGTATACAGTAAGGAGAAAGATAACAAATGCCTACCTCCGCTCCTGGAATCTTTACAGCAAACACAGTGTCGAGGTGATTTGGCTGCGCTGTCTCTACGCTCCATAAATAAACATCTTTCACAGAACTCAACTGAATTTCAGCCAAACTTTGTATCATAGCAGCAAGCGACGTAGAGACAAAGTTGACGAGTGTTTTGCCAGTTATTCTGACAGTGACACTATTATTTACAACATCTGCTGTTATCTCTTTCACATGGACACTAACTTGAGTGTCGACATTGTATGTACCGTCTGTAACATGCACTTGTAGTTGATATGTACCAGGATCTAGAACTGACGACATTCGGATGGCTCCGTCTCGTGATCCAATAGAGAAAGCTGGGTTACCTTTCAATATTGTGAACTGTAAAATTCGATCTTTACCATGATTATTGGCGACGATTTGCCCAATTACTCCGCCCGTGAATTTGTCAACAAGCACATTAACATAGACATCAATAGGCCGAATATCAGGGGGGTTCAGAGTAGGTTTAACGATTGTAATCTCAACATGTGTTTGGGCAGATAATGCTGGTGAACCACGGTCGACTGTTTGTAAGGTAAAGACATAGGTGCCATTGTAACGAGCAAGAGGTTTTTTAATAAGCAGCTCTCCAGATGAAGAATTTAGTCGGAATGCATTATTTCCACCGGATATGATGCTATACTTAAATGGTTCCGAGTTCCTTGGTCCGTCCTTATCTGTAGGCTTGAGCTGCAAGACAGCTGAGCCAACAGGAGTATCAGAACGAAGCAATATTTTGATGTCTTCATCAACCACCGGAGGATTATCATTCAAGTCTTTGATGTTTATGACGAGCTTAACGTCAGAAAACAACGGAGGGTTGCCGTCATCTTGGACGCGAACTATGAGTTCATACTTGCTCCTTTTCTCATAATCAAGCTCCCCCTGAACAGTGACAATCCCATTTTGAGTGTGAACCACGAATGGCATCACGGTGGAATTACTGATGGCAAAATGAATCTTGCTCGAGGTGTCGTTATCAGAGGCAGAAAGAGGAATTACAATAGTACCATTAGGGCTTCTTTCATTCACGGTAGCTTCATATGATCGCTGATTGAAAACAGGTTTGTTGTCGTTGAAATCTAGCACCTTTACCTTGACTGAAGCCGAGTTGATGAGAATAGTTTTACCCGATGGTTTTACCATAAGAGCTTCAACAGTGAAAAGATGTTCACGAGCACTTTCGTAATCAAGTGGCGCTTTCAGAGTGATCTTTCCCGTGTGATTATCAATCGTAAACAAATCATGGATCTTTGGGACTTCACTTGTTATTTCATAGACAACATCGAATTCTGTTCCACGGCAAGTCACAGAAACCGAGTCAATCAGATATGGAGGCTCTACATTTTCGGAAATGTCAACCTTGTAAACTTCTTTTACAAAGGAACAATTTTCTATGGTGGACACGATAATTTCCACAATTGCAATCGATGAAAGAGACGGTACACCGCTGTCTGTAGCCATAACCCTAAACACAAACCTTTCTTCATCACGGTGTAAAAGCCTGCTCTTCAGCAATATCACTCCAGTTTCTTTCTCAATGGTGAAGAGGTCAGCTGTCGAGGAATTCATAAAGTGATACGAAACTTTGCGATTTACACCAATATCTTTGTCCGTCGCTTCCACTCTGAGAAGAAAGGCGTTTTCCTTGGCATCAACAGCAATCAACTTCATGAATCGAGTCTTAGTGAACTGAGGTGGACTGTCGTTTACATCCAGCACATCGATGGAAACATTAGTATAGCATGAATTATCCCCATCTGACGCAGATATCAGAAGGTTATAGCTGGATTTTTTCTCACGGTCCAAGTGGTCTTTAAGTTGAACAGTACCTGTAAATATAAAAAAATTAGTGAAGGCACTGCTACTGCAGTCATGTAACGCGCTGTATAGTGCCGTAATGTACGGTGCAGTACTGCACTACTCAGCAATTACTACAGACACTACATTAGGTCTTGTATGAGCTCAACTGTCAACAGTACGTCGTAAGTACTGCATGCGCCATGAACAATAAAAGCATTGTGTATTTATGAGTACTGTAGACACTAAGATAGGGAGCTAGTATCTTTTGTACATATTGCAGTCATATTGCAAGCACCGCGAGTACTCTAGGTATCGAGCAAGTACAATAAGCAGGTAGATACACGTAGGTAAGTACAAAGTTATTGTTAGTAAGGTTCTTGAGTACCAATAGATACATAAATAACTTTAGACTACTTCACTCGACTGAACAGCAGTTACAGTGTGTACTGAAAAGGCGGATTTCCATTCAGCACAATAAGTCACGCGGTTGACCCTCCGCGATTACTTATTTTTAAAATGAGCGCCGTGAACCACGTCTAAAGAGATGCATTTCGCTTCAGTGCTGGCAACTCAAAACAAATTGGTCACGAAAAGTCACATCGCGAGATTTTGCACTGAAAGGAAACCTGCCTGAAGTAAACAACAGAGCCAAGAGATGACGGCCGTTCCTCATACCTGTATCTCTGTCAACAGTAAACATCTCAAGATGGCTATACGTTTGAAAAACAATTTTGCTGTTATTATCAGCATCACTGTCAGTTGCATTGATGGTCACAATAGAAGAACCAACACTAAGGTCTTCATGAACAGTCAAACGCAGACTAGAATGGTGACAGACTGGTTTGTTATCATTCACATCCATAATCTCTATCTCAACAAGAGTCGATGCAGTGAATGCCCCGTCAAATGCCGTGATGTTTAACAAGTATCTTGGAAAGATCTCACGATCAAGTTCTGCAGTCAAAAACACCTTTTTCGACACTTGGTCAATGTCAAACTTGTTTTGGTGATCTCCCTGAAGGATGTAGTAAATAACATTGGATTTTGTGTCCTTGTCCGTGGTATTCAACGTAAGGATCCCTGAGTATACAGGGAGATCTTCTCTGATAGAAGTTCGGTAGATTTCCTGAGAGAACACTGGTGGACAATCATTGACATCGTCAATAATGATCTTGACGCTTGTCGTGCTCGTCAGCGATATATTTCTGCCGTGATCGTTTGCGTCAATCTTCACCATATACAAAGGCACGCTTTCTCGATCCAAGCGTCCATTAACTTTAAGCCAGCCAGTCTTCGCATCAACGGAGAAAATATTAGACAATACTTTGGACTCAGAAGACAATTGGTATGAAACAAAACCATTTTCCTCGCTGTCTTTATCATGCGCTCTTACTTGAACAATGTTGCGTCCTATGGCAGCGTTTTCAGGAACATTAACAGTGTACAATTCAGATTCAAATTCTGGTTTATTGTCATTCGCATCAAGGATATCAATATGGACCACCACATAGGCAGACGAAGATGACCTGTTTGCTTTGATGACTAGATCATAGCTTTGGACTGATTCATAGTCCAAACTCTGAGTCAAATGCAACCTTCCAGCAGAGTCAATACTAAATGTGCCAAGTCTATTAGTCCTCACGTTATTTCCAACTTCAATAGAGTAATCAACGTTGGATGTCACAGGAGCCCCTTGATCATCAACAAGTGTAAACTTTACTGGAGCAGCACCTGAGACGGTCTCAAGGAATGTGAACGAGTAGTATGGATATTCGAACTTGAATACGATGTTTTGGATGTACACTCGTACTGGAGTGTAACTTTTCAATTTTAAATATCCATTGTCTTTTGCACGTACATAGAAATTGTAGATAGACTCCATAGGCTTTCTCAAAAAGGTAATGACCCCTGAAGTAGAATCAATACCAAATACATACGGTGATCTTTGGCCAACAAGACTGTAAGTCAAAGCACCGTTGTCCCCATCATCAGGATCAACAGCCGTCACATTGATAACACTTTCTCCCACAGATGCATTCACTACCGAAACAATAGCGGTGTAGGACGGCATAAGAAACTTAGGCTGGTTGTCGTTTTCGTCAAGAATTTTAACCTAAAATGAAATAAAATTCATTCAGTCATCTGTAGTACTGAACGTGCTTTGTTTAAATGCCCTGCAGTGAGACAATATACGACACGCTCTACTAATAGCATCGTTTTCTAAGCAGAGCTACATTATACAGTACACACAATGACATGCCTTACGCATGTCCGGCAAAATACAATGTGGTCAGGTATGACAAAGTATTATACTGTACAATAATTATGGTACATTATGCTATGATAAGGCATGATATACCCTTATGCTATGTTCTTGTGCAATTACTTTTGCATGCTTATCACACGTTGATACTAGTTTTCACTAAAAAAGATTCGCACCTGTACGCTGCAAATGGTAGTTTGTCCAGCTTTATCACTAGCACGAACAGGTATGGTAATTGAGCTCATGACCTCACGATCCAGCGGTCTTTCTGTCGTTATGATACCACTACTTGAATCAATCTTAAAATCTTTTGCCAGTGCAGGACTATCAATAGCGTATACTACCTCGCCAAAATTGCCAGAATCTTGATCTGTTGCGGTAACCATGGCGACATAACTATCAGCAGGATAGTTCTCTGCGACCTGGGCATAATAGATATCTTTTCGGAATTTGGGAGGATGATTGTTGGATTGTCCAACGACGACGTCAAGTTTGGTAAACGATGTATGGTTACCATCAAACACTGAGAGTTTTAAAGAATATATCTTGCCAAGTGTGATGCCTGGTACTTCGGAGAGAATCACGACACCCGATTTCGCGTTCATTGAAAAATATCTTGTTCCCAATCCAGGGACGATATTGTACTTGAGTTTCGAGAAATCACTTTCATCACTATCTTTGGCCACAACCTGCGTGATAAAGTGACTAGGTCCACCATTTTCCATCACTGTTGCATGGTATTGAGTTCTCTGGAACACTGGAGCATGGTCGTTCACGTCTCTCACCAATATCTAAGAAATACAATTAAAAATTATAGTAAGTCAAAAATACTGATTGCTTTATCGGTAGTACACTTTACAATTTAAATCAATAATTTAGCGTTTGGTAATATTTTACAAAAAACGAAAAACTATTGATTTCGATATGAACCTTATTCAAACTTTGAAGAAAGAACGTATTCTGCGGGTAAGATAGATGTAACTCAGATGCCAGTGGGTTCTATAGTACCATTTGAATACCGACATTGTGATTTGATCGCCAGCAAGGTAATATAGAAGCCAATATAGTAGTAACAAAACAAAAGTTATTATTACCGTGATGAGAGTTTCAGTTGAAAATGATGGTGTGCCATGATCAGTAGCACGAACAACAATATCACATTGCTTCTGTACTTCATAATCCAACTGTTTCTTTATCCTCACGATACCCGTATCTTTACTTATTACAAATGAGTCTGGTATCATTGAGCTATCGCTCACGATCTCATAAGAGTGTCTCTTATTATCTCCGGAGTCTTTGTCTGTAGTGTGTAAACGTAGTAATCTGGTTCCAACCGGAGAGTTTTCTCTTATTTTCACAAAGTACGGCGACCTTTCAAACACTGGAGGGTTATCATTAACGTCAAGGACGAAAACGTTCACGATAGCTAGACTCAAGCCACCAGTTTTAGAATCCTGCGCGCGAACCGACAAGACGAAGCTTGAAATATCTTCAAAATCTAACTCAGACATCAACGATAACTCGCCTGAAAAACAACGCCAAAAAGTATAAAATCACATAGTCACCTCATCTTCTGATGAGCCCAATGAAAGGCACAGAAAGGGTTTTCTTATTCTTTTTCTACAAATACAGGGCGCATCAAACTTTCTCATAAACTGTTTACTCAAATTTCATAAATAAACTAGCTTCAGAAAGGCAAAACATCAGGCCTTTAAAGAAATACTACTTTCAATTTCGCAAAATTTACATTAGTTTTCAGAATTGCGTTTTTTTATACAGCCTGTAGAGCAATGTTGAACTACTTAAGTCTTTCAACGGTATATTTTATTATTGGTTGAAACCTAATATAAACTAAAACAAATCATTCTCAACATTTATGCAGAGGAGCATTATTTAATTTGCCTCGTATATCAATTAACAAAAACCTTCACCAAACTTACCAGTATTAACATCGCACTCAAAATTGCTGTAATTATCCCCAGATACAATACTGAAAACAGGTTTGCCATTTGGACATCTGGCATGGAGTTGTTTAAAAACTTTATCAACGGCCATATCTTCAGGCAGTTCCACTGAATAAGACGGTGTCTCAAATATGCACGCGTCCCCAGCTTCAATCCTCACAGATACATCAGCTTGTGATTTCAACGGATTGTCTCCTGAATCTTTGGCTTCAATAGTCAACGAGAATTGAGCAGGTGTAGTTAAACCGACTAGCTTGCTGAGTATACTCAAAGCACCAGAACTAGGATCAATACCAAATATACCACTCTTATCTTTCTTTATCTCGTACCTACAAAAGCGTCAATCATCTGTCAGTTGATGTGTATTCATGTATCTTTCATCACAGTAATACTGCATGCAAATGCAATAATGGACAACTCTTAACAGTTAGCTTCACAATATAATGGCGTTGTCATACTAGGAAGGTACGTGGCGCTGCTAATATACCGTTATATACTTGTAGCTTCCTGGGAATAAAAATGTTTACATTAATACTGCATATGATCGATGCAGTCAGGTACAGTGCTGCACTCATTATATTATGGCATGGATCTGAAGTAAATTTTCCTGTCACGAAATCAGTGCATTCAAAGTATTAAACAATTTAAAGAGCAAACTTCTGTCATTGAAGACTAGAATCGTTTATAAGTTAACTAAGTAGAATAACAAGGTACGGTATATCATGCAGCAAAACAACGTAAGAAATGTAAAAATGACCAACCTGACTTCACTATTTTTTCCAATATCACAGTCAGACGCAGTTATACTTGCAACAGTAGACCCAGGTTCAGCATTCTTTGACACTACGAAGAATATTGGAGGAGGGGGGAACGTTGGAGTACAGTCATTGCTATCGTCAACCACAACGGTCACCAAACTTCTGGCTACCCGGGGTGGAGTACGTTCATCTTCAGCCATGATAACTAGACGAAATGAATCAACTAGTTCTCTATCTAGTACAACACCAGCTTTTGTCTTCACTACTCCTGTGCTCTCCTGAATTGTGAAAATGTCTTCAAAATTACTAAGACTGAATCGAATTCTCTCCCATACTTTGTAACCATGGAGAATAGGTGTGTACACCGTCTGCAATTCAGAAGTGTTTTCACGAGCATAAGCTTGAAAGAACGGTTCTGAAAACTGTAAGCTCGTTTTTGTCATCGGTTTAAATACAACACGAAGTTTAGCATCGCTTGTCCATTGCCCGTCGCTGACTCGTACTACGGCACTGTACCATCCTTTCTGCGCAAGTTTAGGTTCCTTGATAAAGACTTTGCCACTCGATGTTTCTACATCTAACAGAGACGGTGTATCTTGTTGAGATATGGTAAAAGTAAGTTCTCCAAGATTATCACCATCTGAGGCAGTCACAGTGGTAATGTGTACATCTCGGTACACTGGCATATACACGCGGACTTCGATGATGTCACTGGGAAACTCTGGTGGAACATCGTTGATATTCTTTACATGAATTTCTACTGTCGTGATAGTTGATAAAGAGGGAGAACCTTGGACGCTCACTCTCACAAGGAATGTAAACGATTGCCGTGTTTCATAATCTAGACTCATCTGTAACAAACAAACAACATAATTATTGAAAAATGCTTATCTATGGAGTGACTGCTAGTAGTGATAATACAGATCTACTGCACTGCCCGGCAATGGAGACCAGCTGAAAAGACCAAGATATACTACGGCAGAAATGTTAAAAAATACAATAGTTTTCCAAATATGCTGCAATACCTTGGCGGTGCGAATATCGCCTGTTTTTTCTCCTATCTTGAAATACTGTCTCGCAGCAGGATTGATGATTTCAAATTTCAAATGAGAATCCTGCCCGCGAGCTGATATTACCAAGGGACGACCGTCCGAGTTTAAAACTACAGAGCTGTCAACAGCATTTTCCTCAACATATCCATTGAAAACTCGTTTCACCACAGGAGTGTTGTCATTCACATTAACTATCTCTACAGTAAGCGTGCTTTCCTGTGAAAAACCTCCTCCATCTTCGGCTTTCACTCGGAGCGAGCAAAAAGCACTTTTCTCTGCGCTGAGAAAGTTCTGTTGAAAAGTGAGAAAGCTTAAATTTAAAAACTTCATATTACCATTTACATGAAATACAGTTAACTCTCTTAAAGCGTACGTACAGTGTACGGTATATCGAAATATTGATAAATATCGGTTTTAAAATATCGGTTTATCGATATTTCGATATACCGAAAATATCGAAATAAATTCGATATTTTTGGTATAAAAGTATTACCCCAAGTGATGAATGGGGTTTTTAAACAAGCGAAACTTGTAGATGTAATATAGTGAGAGCCGTAGTCAATGCCGAAATTCAGTAGTAACAATTTTTTGTAAATTTACAGCTGTACATGTATTTGATGTTCGTTGTGCCGTTTCGTAAAAGTTTATTTTTTTACGCATTTTTTTAAGTAGCGGGAAAAAATACCGAAATATCGATATAATATTAATATTTTTCTTCGATATATCGATATCAGTTTTTTTTAAATACTGCAGCAGCCTAGCTGACTCGTTTAAACCGGAAACTTCTCTAAGGCGGGCTTGAAATTTGGTCTGTTGTTTCATACTAATATACTCTGCCCTTTCCAAAGTGGACAATAGAACTGGTCCCGAAAGTGTTCGATAATGCGATAGAGTAGGACTCGCTAGTGAACTTGAAAAAATCGTGCAGCTGTAGAATTATACTGTCGTCTCGTCAGTGAATCTGTACTCAGTTACGTTAGCAGCAGAAAATTCAGCGCCAAAGTTGCATGTATATCAACGAAGCTGAAGATTACCTTTGTCGTGATCACCCCAGTAAATGGATTAATTTTAAAGTTCTCTCCACATTTGACGTTGTTGACGAGTGTGTAAACTGTCATTAATCCATTGAAGTTGACGGATCCAACATATGTATTCAATGGCGCATTCTTGTATACAGTACTCTTTAATGATGACATGATGAAACCATATTTATAGCCAGTTCGCAACAATCTTATCTATAATCACATAAATGGACATAAATGTTACAGCAAGGCATTAATAATTATGATAACTACTTATTGCGGGTGTACATCCAGCACCAATACTACGTTGAATACATTTTGTTCCCGAACTACAAAGTTACAATATCATCAATACATGCACGGTGTACTTCAGCAAAACAGCAGAACTTACTCCAGAACTATGCCAATGCCACTGAATTTGAATGTGCAATCAGTTTCGGTTCAGTCGAAGTATATGAAGCAGAAAACTCTTATTCCTCAATTCAAGGAAAGAATCCACGGGTGGGATGAACTCTGAATTTTATATGCCAGTCTTGTAATGGGTGGACCATACAGAAATGCACAAGTGCGTGTACTACGCAAGACGGAGGCAGGCTTACAGCCTATATATACTAATCTACATACTGTACTAACCGTTACGTTTGTGGTCGCAGTGAGACCATTTGATCCACCATCTCTAGCTTCAACCGTCAATACATGTTCAGAAGCATCTGAAACTGCCAGTATTTTATTTGTCTGGATTACACCACTTCGTGGCTTAATGAAGAAAGCAAAGCCACGATTTCCTGATGTTATTGAATACTTCAGCTGTGCATTCAAACCTTGGTCCTCATCATGAGCAATCACCTTAACAACGTCACTACCACGTGGTAAGTTCTCCTGGATGTATACTTCGTAAGATGTTTGTACAAATTTTGGTTTCCACTCGTTCACATCGTCCACATTGATAACTACATACATCGTGCTCTCTTTAGGCGAAGATGATCGGTCTTTGATCGCTACAATTAGTACATGTCTTTTAGCGACTTCGTAATCCAGGTGCCCAGCAACGAATATTTCACCAGAATCTTCATCAATGGAGAATAGGGGAAGAGAAGAGGGCTGAATGGCAGATTTGAAAGAGTATCGCAATCTCGCATTGTCACCGAAATCAAGGTCGGAAGCTAAGGAAAATATAAATGTTAGCGTCAAGAAATAAACCACCATATACTCAAGCTATGCAGCTAAAAGATCAAACACACAGTGTAACTAGTCGCTGCCATTGGATCATCAAGTAAAGTGGTGACATGCACCCCAGCATCTCAAATACCAAACGTTATTATTGTTAACCTTCAATACGGAATCGTATAAATACAAGTCAAAAAGACTTTCTAAGTGGGAGTAGCCAGCACAGGGGAGAGTTTGAACCAGTGGTTTGAACAAAGGCGAGAGAGAAGGCTTATCGTAAATTTATCACTCAGTATGAAAATACTTGCAGTTCTTCAAATACACTAAATAGTCATTCGAGTAAAAACAAGTACAAATGCGGCAACCAGCGTGACAACCACGCAGAGACAGCTAGCTAGAACTTATTTGAACAAAAGACAGCAAGGTATGTGGGTAAAGCCACGTGACGAAAGCTGGTTAGTTAAATTAGGCCAACGAATACGCTATGTGACAAGTAATTTAAACTAAATCAATACGATAAATTACATGAGATAGAAACTTCAAGATTTCAGTCAAGTATGTCTTGAGTGTTAAGTACATGCAAAATCAATAATTTTACGTTCCAGACGCTTCACTTTGCGTAAAGACCGCTTTGTTTCCTCAATGAAAAATTGTAAAAAAATTCTAACAATTTGCCTTTAATTACAGATAAACTTAAGAACGTGTAAATGACACACACAGAATGCACGGTTCAGGCTTTCCTGAGGTGAAAAGTAAGAGGCCCTGAACCGCATTTAAAGCCCAAGTGAGACGGGCAGGAAATAGTACTTATGACAAGTTTATATGCAGAGTACTCGAGATTATAACAGCAATAAGTTGGCAATACACTTCTTTAAAAACACAACATAACCTGTGACCACACATAAAAATATAGAATATCGCCGACAAAAAGTCTGACGCCTAGCAGATTTTGTCTTGGTATTGTTTTTATTATCAGCACAAGAAAGTGCTAATAACTGCTACGATAATCCTCTTTACTGTGTTATAATCTGGCAGACGAAACTACATTTCAAGTGAAACCAAATCAAATTGTTTACATAACAAAGTGAAAAAATATAACTACAAAAGTTTGCCAAAAAACAGGTGTTAAAACAAACTTGTACAATATAAATTTCAAACTCACCGAAAACTTTGGTAACTTTTGTTCCTTGTTCAGCATTTTCTGGTACAGATGCAATTTTCTCCGTCATTTGGGGTACTGGATAGTGATTATTCTCGTCAGTTATTTTGATATTCAGAGTGAAGTTGCCAGAGTATAACGGATCACTTGCACCAATAATGAGCTGGTAGGAGGGCGAATCTAACTCACCGAACACCTCCACATTTTTTTTGTCATTATTTATCTTGAATTTTTGATCTTCATTACCAGCATATATCAAATATGTTAATGTACTCGTATCGCGACTTTTATCAATATCCGAGATAAAAATAACTCTATGACCAACAGCTGCGTTTTCAGACAAAGATATTTTAATTTCTTTCTTAGGATTCACATGAAGATTTTTTGCTGGATGAACGAAGCTTGTTTGTGTAATAAGTATGTCAACTGATGTAGTTGAAGATAAGGCAGGCTGACCACCGTCTTTAGCTTGTATTTTCAATTGAAAGACATCTAGATCACTGATAGGAAGATCATTGTACAACTGTCCAGACCTTGCATCAATTCTTAGCTTACCACCAGTGTTTCCACTCAAGATTGTAAACGTCAGAGCACGATTTTTGCCACTGTCCTTATCTTTAGCAAGAATCTGTACAAGAAGAGTGTTTGCTGGAAGTGTATCTTTACCAGCAACTGTTAATTGCACGAAATTCAGACCTGGCTCAAATTCGGGACGGTTGTCATTCTTATCTTGAACATAAATGGTGACAGTTGCTTGATTTACTTTTTGTGGAGTTCCACCATCAGTAGCTGAGACTAGAAGCTTGAACATTCGTTTAGTTTCATAATCCAGTTGAATTTCAGTTGTGGTGATAACACCAGTAGTAGCATCAATCTGGAAATGCCCTTCCTCGTTTCCTTCAACAATAGCAAAAGTTAATTTCCCATTGTCTGCAGAATCATTATCAGATGCTGAGACTGCAACCACCAATTCATCAGCTATGGTATTCTCAGGAATTTTGCTTTCATAGACAGGAGGAAAAAATATAGGCCCATTGTCGTTTTCATCTTTGATTTTAATGAGAACATGCATGATACCAAGGAACTGTTTTGACAGTCTGTGGCTAACTTGAACAGTGAGCCAATAGTATGGCACTTCTTCTCGATCTAATGACGAAGTTGTTTCGAGCACTCCAGATGCACCAGTAATATTAAACTTGGTTACATCCGTTCCATCTATGATAGAGAACAAGTATTTACTCTTTTCATCAACTGGAATATCACTGCTAGCAAGTTCTGTAATTATTTGTCCAGCAGGACGACCTTCAGGCACCGTATATTGAGAAATTCCACTGGTCAACCATTTGGGACTTGAACCTGAAACTCTCTGAATGACAAAAATATTAACATAAGTTATGGTAGTCAAAGATGGTTTGCCTCCATCACTCACAGTGATAGTTAAATTATAGCTCTCTTCTGCTTTTTCCTCCAATGATTTGCTCAATCTGATCAGCCCCGTGCGAGTGTCAATTGAGAAAATTTTATCAGATCCACGGTCTTTAACTAAAGCATAACTCAACACTCCTTCAAGACCAGAGTCAGCATCAGTGCTTGTGATTTGAGTGACAGGACTTCCTACGGGAAGATCTTTGAATATCACCACATGTTGATTGGACTGATATATAACAGGATGATTATCGTTCAGGTCCACAACGTGAATAATTACATTTGCTTGTGGGATTGGATAATCTCCAAAAAGTCCATTCAAAGCCAACACCTGAATTTCATAAAAGTTTTGTTCTTCAAAATTCAATGGTTTATTCATTATCAGATCTCCAGTATGATCAACAGAGAATTGGTTATTGTAATCGTTGACCAACTCAAAAGTGAATCCAGCATCAAAAGTTTCATTGTTTGAAATTAGCTTTAATATGGTTGTTCCAGAAGGAGAATTCTCAGGAACAGAAATATTATAAAATTCTTGAGAAAATTTTGGTGGATTATCACTAACACCTTTGACAACTACTATCACTTTAACATAGCCAACTTTTCTAGGAACACCAGAATCCCATGCAGACACATTCAGTTCATACTTTGCAACATGATTCCAATCCAGGACTGCAGTCAGTCTCAGTTCTCCAGTTTGTGCATTAACATCAAAACAATGATTTTGTTGGCCATCAACAATAAAGTAACTCAAGAGTCCTTCATAACCGTCATCATTATCAACAGCTTTCAGTGTTGCTAGTACTGATCCAATTTTTGCATCTTTCGATGCAGTAATAGTCAACACTTTATTGGTAAATCTAGGTGCATAGCTATTCTTTGGTGTTTTGCTTGTCAATACTGGCTTGACAGGATTTGTAATCATTTTATCTTGTTTAGACCTCAATGCTCTGATGTACATTCTAGATCTTGTGCAAGACACATCTTTTACAGTATGTTGACGTGTAATCCTAACTTGCAAGATAGCATTATTTGAAGATTTTTGTGTTCCATCATGAGCTGAGACCACTACATTGAAGGATGTAACTAAACCCGACAGTGACTTTGCCACCCTGACTTCACCAGAACTTGAATTTATTTCAAACAAACCATCATTACCACTGGATCTCAGGCTATAAAAAATTTTTGTGTCAGAATCAACATCAATATCAACAGCCTCAACTGTCAGCAGTGATGCTCCAACTGCAATATCAGAAGAGAGCTTTATCTGACAAATCTTTTGTTTTATCACAGGACTGTTATCATTACGAGCCTTTATCCTTATTGTAACAACCGTCTCTATTTCACGACGAAATGGTGATCCATTGTCGGCAACACGAACAACAAGATAAACATATTCCGGTATTCCAGCATCACGATCAGCCACTTGTTTAACAGAAATCATACCAGTGCCAGGATCAATTTTAAACTGACTTGAATCATTCATTAACCAGTAAGTCAATTTTCCATTGTCGCCAGCATCACCATCCCTTACCTCAACTTTGTAAACACTAGCATGAAGAGCCATGCCTTCTGATATCTCAACATAATGATTGTCAGATAAAAATACAGGAGCATGGTTGTTGAAGTCAAATATGTTCACATGGACGTTAGTTAACCCAGATATAGCTTCATCACCAGAAATTGTGTAAAAAACTTTCAAGTCATAACTTGATTTAACCAAAGCATCCACAGGTTTGCCGATTTTTATTTTACAAGTCTTCTTTGGAATTGTCAAAATATTTGAGTTGTCCCCTTTGACTATTGAGCATGATACATTTGGCATTTTTCTAAAACTGTATGGTTTTAAATCAATGACAGTATAACCAACAGGTATTACTTCAGAAATTTCAACAAAGTATTTATCCTCCATTAACATGTGCTTTTCTGAAACAGCATTCTTTATGCTGAAGCGATGAACTTTTGTTGCACTCCTGGGTGGACTACCACCATCAGTGGCCTCAAAAGTGATTTGGAACCAGCAATATTCACAATCAAGTGGCTTTTCTACATACAATTTAAAAATTGAATTGTTTTGCTCAACTTTTTCCAACACAAAGGTTCCATTTTCATTTCCTGATTTGATTCGTAATGCCTCAATCTTTCCATTGTTACCTTTATCATAGTCTTTCACTGTTATTTCTGCAATTGCAGATTTGTTTCCTTCAAACGGTGCTGTATTTAAAACCTTGGCATATATCATTGGTGCATACTGATTAACATTTTGTATGTTGATGGTGATTTTACAAGACTTATCATTTTCAGAGGATTGTGGGTTTGGTTTTGAGTCCCATTTGTTTACTGCAGCTACCAAGTTGTACCTGCCTGACATCTGGGGCAATGGTTTCTTCAATAACAAGATACCATTGACTGGGTTCAAAATAAAATACTTGGATTCTTTTTGTAAAGAGAAATAAACTTTACCCCAATTTTTCACATTTTTCGTTTTCAACTGCAAAACAGGTTGGAAAAGAGGGAAATTATGGGGTATAGTCTCAGAAAACCGGGTTTTGTTAAAACGAGGTACAAAGTTTCCAGACATCTTAGCTAAAATAAACACCTGGGTCTTATCGACTGTCCGTTTGTCGACTTTAGCTTCAACACTCAAAACGTATGATTCACAACGTCGCTCCATCAACAAGCGTCTTGTTTTTATCTTCA
Organism: Phenganax subtilis; assembly: GCA_025434845.1. Taxonomy (NCBI): domain Eukaryota; kingdom Metazoa; phylum Cnidaria; class Anthozoa; order Malacalcyonacea; family Clavulariidae; genus Phenganax; species Phenganax subtilis. The sequence continues at coordinate 15,465 of JAOBYK010751994.1, forward strand.
TAGCAAAGAAGTTTCCATGAAGTTTTCCTTCAATACTAAACACATTCGCCCCCGAGCAATTTGCATCAATTTGTCGACTTTGTTGACCAACTGCACTTACCGAATACTCGACGGGGGAATTGATATCAGAAACGTAGATACCCATTCTCAATGGTGAGACTACATAAGTATTGACCGCTGAGAATTCGCTAATTTTTGCTCGGTATAGTCCACCCCGGGTAAACTTGTGCACTTGTAAAGCTCCTTGCATTTCAAACAGAGATATCGGACTTTCCCTCACACCAAAGTTATTTCCATAAATAGAACGGTCTGCATCTCCACCAAAAACTGCACACAAGCAAAAAATCCAGGCCAAGTAACAAACGCGAGTCATTCTTCAAATGAATGTCTCGAAAGTACGCTGAAATAAAAAGAATGACTTTTAAATCATGCTCGAAATAACATGATAAGGAACACCAATTCACGCTGCGTTTTTTGTTTTGGTAGTTTTACGAATCGCGCCATGAGGTGAAATTTTCACGTTGTATGTCATCATAAAAGCACACTTTTTTATGGATGTACCGCCGGTCTTTTTTACTCAAGTTAAGCCTGAATTAAGTCCGAATTATAGGTAATGGCGCTTAACGGTTAAACAACGATGATCAAATGGCGGTAAACATTGATGCACTCTCGTTCGCTCGTTCACCACTTCAACTGACGGGGCAACCAAAAATCAATTAAGCCTGTGGTGCAATTTTGCATAAATTAACACTTGAGTAGTTAAACATTTCGGCCGCAATACAAACAGAACTGACAGAATCGGAAATTTCATTTTTTGCTTGAATAAGACCTAACTAGGCAAACAAAGTTGGTTTTGAAGACACGTACTTGGCAGTTGGCAGCTACACTGCAATCGCATTTTTTTTCACTTACAGCTGCATAGCGAAATTTTTCAGTTACTGGTTACACTAAACAGATTTGAGCATGCTGTGTCTTACTGATCGCTTGACCTAGAGTTTACATAAAATTTTTTCCCAGTTAAAATCGTGTTGTACGAGTTCTACCGCACTTCCTAAAGCAACCAAGGACTTTGTACTTTTATAAAACCATCAAAATGTTCATCAGCTATTTTGCTGCCTTGTCAATATATTATTGAATACTAAGTCTATTTTCCCATCAGAGTGAAGTTCACGATATAGCTATCAGTGTTCAATCCTTTATCATTTTGAAACATCATTTTATGAACAAGCAAGCTTTGCTTTGTGGATGTAAAATTATCGCAGTGAGATTGAGATGTCATTTGATTTTTCCTTGAATAGTCGTGTAAAAATGGAATGCCTTGCGCTTGCATAAATTCATAAAACTAACAAACGTAAAGTTTCGAAGAAAAAACTTGACAAGAATTAGAACTAAACCTGGTTTTCCTACGGCCACGTTCTGTAGAGTCTTTAGCCTGCCGAACTCCAGGGAAATGGAAGTTCTGCCCACTTTTAGAAATATGAAATAACCGTTTTTATTACTACCTTCAGTTTTTATTACTACCTTACCACCTGAGTTTTTTATCAATTAAACTTTACCGTCAAGAACTCAGTTCAATAGCTAGTACGCCTGCATCACCCGAGCCATGTTATGCATGCATTCCTCTGCAGTTAATGGCAGTTATATCATATAACATACCTGTAGTATAGACTTGTTAGTAAAGGCCCAGAGGCTTGAAACGTGATATATTGTCTAATATTGGTGTTTTAAAATATTTTGATACAATACTCCGTGGGACACAGAGGAAAACCTGCGTGCATCGGTATAATTGATCGAATTGCGCGCGTAGCAGCCAGCATGATACTGGCCTGTTCAAAACTGAAACTTCGTTCTAAAACTAGTAGTGGTGGGCCTGGTGACAATTTTAACTGTAACCACAAACTAAATTTGTTTTTATCAATTTAACGTCCACTTCTCTACATACCCGGATATACTTAAACTCAGCGAAAGTCTGCTTGAAGAGACTGCCATTAAAAGTGTTTTCTTTTTTGCGTCAAGATAAATTTCATCTCCAACTGCGAGCAAATTAATCTTTAATAAGAACCCTCATTCGCCACAGTCCGTTGCCAAGTCCGTTGAGATGAAAAGCTTTTAAAATTACAAACAGTCAAAAATTTCGCAAACAATAAATTTAGTTTCCCGAAAAAATCGCCTACAGTAAATGCTTTGAGTGCATGCCATGCAGTTTTGTATGCTTGCGAGAACTAAACTTGCACAAAGTTTAGTAGTTGCAGGTTGCACTTATGAAAAACAAAAACATTGAATCACCAATTCAAACTGGCGATTTGCTTTTCAAAATGGGTTTCAATTATTCAAAACTCTAACTACAGTACAGTTTCAGTCTAAAGATATAACGTGATATTAGCAACATGCAAATTGAAACATGAAATTATCCACAGTTTCCTGTGATATCCTGGCAGCCTTTTTGTCATGATAAACCAAGATCGCTTCAATGCATTCGATCGATATTTTAAATGTCAATTGGTTTCCCCCTCCCTGGCCTATGTTAGCTTAACAACCACGTTTTAACTCTACGAAACTGCATATTGTTCTTCAAAAACCTTCGTATGCATACCGTGACTTACAGTCAAGAGTGGCGAATACCCTGTTTCACATCAAACATCGTCAGGCAGTAACTAAATTGAGAACATCTGCCCACAAATTACCAACTGAATCTGGCCGTTATAATAAAGTCCCTCATGAAGACCGAAAATGTATTTTATGTAATTGTAATGAAGTTGGTGATGAATTCCATTACGTAAAGAGCTGCACTAACGATAAGTTTAAATACCTTAGATATAACTTTATAAACGACTTATACGATGTAAATGAAGCTTTTCACTTATTTAACGCTCAGGAAATATTTCGATATGTACTTAATATTCACGAGAAATCTATTATGAAAGTAATATCAAAATTTTTCCATGACATTCTGCATTTATATGACAGTTTGGTAATATAACTAGTACCAAATATTTTTCGTCGTATATGTGTAAATGTATGTAAACTGTTTACTCAAATGTTAGTTCTTGAGGCCCGTTCACACGGCCGATTTTTGCTGCGATTTTTCTCCACTTAGGCGTATGTGATCGAATAGGTTGACTGGTGAGTGCATTAGCAAAATTGATGGACTAAGTATATTTGCCAGTTACCCACTCCATCACATCGTTCAACACGAGAAAAGTTGCATCGAAAATCGCTCGTGTAAACGGGCCTTACTCCTGTAATGGTGTTTTCATGAATAAATATTATATACTATAAAACATGACCTTCTCTGAGCACTACACTTTAACAAACAGTTAATTGAGGATTCCAATAGCAGTAACTATGAATAACTTCGGGAAGACATCCCATGTAGAAAGGTAAGAGTATATAAATGATCACTACAAGTTATTGGATACTAATTATAGGTTGTACTTTTTTATGGGATAAATGTTATTCATATTGTTGCCGCATAACACATCGCAGCGACATGACACACACAAAGTATCTAGTATGTAAAAGAGTTTTTACCAAATTTCACACTATGCATGTCGCCGCTAACTACCGATATTAGCAATCAGTAATTACTACGTTTTTGACAGGCGAACATTATTTTTACTTACATGCTCAGACCTTGAGCTTCGTTTCAACCTCTTAAAGCTTTCCGACGGAAAATGTTACCATCCATCTCTAGTTTACATTACAACGAATGTGCCACCAGTGCCAGACTTGCTAGTGAGAGGCCGACTAATAAAGGGTTTAATTTACTGAGTGTTAAAATACAGAAATTTCCTTGCTGATATAGTGACTAGTAAACAGTGTCAGTTATATGTACGAGTATACAGAGTACAGCAAACCGATTTTACTTCGCATTGCCCGTATATCGATTTGTTTTGATCGTACATGAAGTACACGCCCGCTGAATATACGTCTTCATGCAGAAAAACTTGGAGAATCACTGCTACCAGGACCACAAGTTCATGAAAACAAATGAGCCCGTCAACTGCCAGATTAGTCTATTGACCGTATGAAGCATATACAGCATACATTTTAAAATGTATACTTTTGAATACAACAATTAAAAAGTTGAGGCGTAAAAGAACTCTATCATGCGACTCCAACAAAACAAACAAACTGTTGTTGAGTATTTGTTTCGACCTTGGCCATGATATAGCTACTCAAATATAGAAACACTGTTCCTAACTTTAGCTCTTTAATTTTTAGTACATTGTCCAAGTCTGTAGTTTTTGTTCCCTTAATTGCTAATTGTACGCAATTAAGAAACACTTGAAATTTATCTGATACACGTATATGCGATCTAACAAATATACTATAAATACCAAACGCGCTGTAGAAGTTACTGAATTGGAAAAAACTGGTTAACTAAAGCTGCAAAGACTTTTGTTTCTATTCAGGTTCGATCGCTGAAATGACTGTTGCGCCTGTGTATGTATTTTACGAGAACTTGTAGTGAGTGGTTCTCGTGATTATAAATTACATTTGACTTAAATTGAATAAACTCTCGTTTTGATTAATGGAAAGTTAAAAGAATTAACTGTATGGTGTACGAAACAACTTACTTGCTACAGTGAAGACAAAATATAAGCATGTCATCGTAAGATGCAAAGTGAAGAACTAACAGTAAATACTAAGTTCTATATGATTGCAATTATTCATCGTTTCTAGATGGACATTGGACCTATCCTATGTTTGTACTTGAATGCTCAACCATTGTATCATATGACTTGCATTCTTTAGTAATAGCATACTAAGTACTATATCAGTTATACAAGCAGTCAATAGTTACTGTTAGTCTTATTTTATTTTGTACAGTATTATCTAAATTACCAGCAGTAACACACATCAGTGCATTACTGAAGTTGATTACTTAGTTTGAGGCTACAGCCTATACCGCACATTTGCATACTTACAGGCTCAGTAAACGTGCAGTCTGCTTAGATTTTAACCTCCTACCGGTACACTGCATGGTAAAGCAGGGTTTCGTCTACGACAATGGGTATCTGTTTCTTTAACGTTATTTTGGCGTTTTTTGCTAGGGCTGATAGCCATTTGGGCGCCATGAGATGTCACAAAAAAGCTTAGCTATTGTACATTTTGCAATCTCTTTGGTTTTCAAAGTACAATCAGCAGAACGACCCGACAAAGAATGGATGAACGAAAAAGTGCGAGATGAACGGGTATATCTTTTTATACGAAACAAGTACCTCCGCTGGCTTGATTGCGCCCATATATTAGACCAACGCAATCAAATTAGCTTAAAGTAGCGAGACACATCTGAAGCAAAGTGCAGTTTATATCATCAGATTATTTGCAATTCCGTCATTACGTGAACCAAAATTTAATGTTTTTGGTATTCGAACCATTTCTTAGTATAACGGTTGGATACAGTTGTCGCAAAAACTTTCATTGCAACGTGCTTTTATTTATGTAACTCCACATTGAATCTACCTGCAAGTTCCTGCAAGTTAACTCCCGTCAAAATATTCAGCATATTATACTATCAGTAAAATAAAGGAGTTTGCTAAGATTTAGTTGGCGATAAAAAAAAAGAACAACTTTGGTGTTCTTAGCATGCTACCATCTCATGGACCCATTGTTTACAAGTAGAATCAAGACATACACATTTAGCCTTGGCTACAAAATACCGCGATAGTAATCATCTCAAAAACTCATGATTATTTTACCAGACTACCTTGATACATAAACAACCATATGTATTTTACCTGCTTAGCTCTCGATCTTAAAGCAGATGGTATCCTTTCATTTATTAATTCTAATATCGACGATTCTTTACCAAAACATCTCAAACAGCAACGCGATTAACCACAGAACGATTGAATACAGAGCATTGGTCACTTGAGCAATTATTAAGTAGGGAACACTAACTCCGTTTTTCAGTTACTTCGAAATGATATATCTCTTCTATGCTCGAGATGAGTTTTCTTGGTACACTCAAACAAGAGGAGCAATGCTTTTAACAAGGTCACCAAGTGTCCTCTTCAGTGTTACAATGTATGAGTCTTAATATGAGCTTTGAAAGTGACTCGTCAGGGGTCAAATTTGCATAAACTTTGCATTTTATGCTTTGAAACAGGAAAACACGATTATGAAGGTAGTCAGGGGTACTCTAATCACTTTGGAGACAATAAAAATCCCAAATCATAACTCAAAAACTCAAGTCAAAATACAATCGCATACTGTATTAACGTCACGAAGAAATAAAACGTCGTAAATTTAAACAATCGTCAGCCTTTGCATAGCTAGGATGCGATACATACGTATTGATGGCCAACATATCAATAATATATGCACATCGTTAAACTTGTTATTAACACATCGTAACTCATACTGGACTACAATAAGCTGGCCGTCCTTACCAGCTCATGCCTCCAAAGTAGAGATTGAAACTCCGAGTGAAATTCCATGCCACCGCTTTTGTATGTAAGCACCATACAAGATAGACTTTTTTGTCGGTTTATAAATGTAGTATATGGCTAATTCTTTTTGCTTTGGTTGCTAAGTTTGAATAATAAAGTCATTAAGACATAAAAGAGGAAAGTTGCTCGGTGAATACAATTTTATATGTAGGATGCATCATCTGAATTTTAGTTTTTCAACTTATCTCCTAATTTCCGTGATGTTGTTCGCCGCAAAGGGCTTGTGACAATAAAGTTGTTCTAAGCCGGACAATCTTGGCAACAGTCAGCCGACAATTTGCCTAAAGCAAGCAGACAGCAAACAGGTGACTGCATGCAGCCCTTTAAGAATAACGGCATAGCCAATGAAGCTTGCTGTTATGACTATTTAGTACGATCAAATTTTTTGATGAAATAGCCTATACACGGCATAAAATAGCTTGTTAAAGACGCCGTAAAAGAACTAAAGAGAAAGTTATTGTCAAAACACCTCTGATGTGCGTGGGACTTATCAATACAACTTAAGGCTTAATACCGTCGTCTAATCCCCGTTTTAACAATTGTCCCTAAAAAATGATAACGATTTCACACTATTTCAATATCGTAAAATTACAGTGCTGTTGTTCTTTAAGGCACCTGCGTTTCAAACAAAAGTTTTCAAAGATGTTTATTCTTCCCAAAATTATCATAGTTTTATCTGTCGTTCTTCAAGAGTGTAAATACCGTGATTTTAAAATCGTGATCCATACTCATAGGTGGAAAACACAAGCAAAAAAAGAAGTCTGCAAGATGTCGCGAGCATTCAAAATTTAAGCGGTCTTTAATGAAACATAAGAGAGGTTCAAATTTGAATTCCACTACCGCTTCTACTACTTTTTGCTACCTAAGCTGATATTTGATTGGTCAATCCATGAGGTAAGACCCATCTCATTGGCTAGTCTTGGCAAATGGTAGTCGTCGTATTGGCAATGGAAGTCAAATCTGCACCTCTCAAAAAGCGATAGGAATGAATTTAAACTTATAAGTTCTTGGTTGGTTGTTAAACTTCTTCATCTCCAACAAAGTCAATTTTCGTTCCTTCGTCTTCAGTTAGCGACTGCATTATTGCCGAAATAATCATGCAGTTGAAGAAGTAGGATATTTTTAATGCATGTTTTGAACTTTCCAAGCGCTAAAACTTTGGATCTATGTTTTGCATGAATCTTGCCTGAAAC
>JAOBYK010753105.1:0-51658 GCA_025434845.1 Phenganax subtilis
TTGTAGAATGCTTTTGCTTCTTCCTCCATGTTTCTTCCATATTTAAGAGAAGGGACATCATAACTTAGTGGTTTATAATTCATCATTGTTGAGAGCAAGCTATCAACATTAACGCACTCTCCCTTGAATTGTCCTTGTTTAACCGACTTGACTTTCGTATGAACAGCATACAATTTAGAAGCGGTAATCCGACCTTTCCTAAACTCAAACCAATTACCTACCGCTGTCTGACTTATTTACTGTTGCTTTTTCTACTTCGGACACCTCCACAGAACTCAGCATTGGTACAGAATCTAAAAATAACTTAATTTTGGTATTTAGATGCGACTCTTCACCACTCTCACGACACTTGTATGGTTTGACCAAATTCTCCATCTTTAAGTGTGATGCAGCACTTTCTTTAGGATCAATTGATAATGTATTATTAGTATTGACTTGTGAAGGGTTGTTCACTTCTTTCATTGCATTAGCCACTTGCATGAAGCAGGAATTGAGCAGAGCTGATGATAGGGCATCTACCACTCGTTGATGTGTAATATTGGTTGAATGCACAGTTTCACTTCTTTTTTTTGTTGATGAGAAAAGTTTTTTCTCGATAGAAATAAGAGGTCGTTTTTCTAAAACAAAATGGACCTTTTAGAGTGAATGTACATAGCAAATCATAATGACTGTGTGGGATACAATGTTTCGTACAAAGCAAAGCAAAAGCAAAATGGAAAAGAAGTTGTTTTGTTACCGAATTCCCCATGTTTAGTTCTCTTCCAATCCATCTCACATACCGTCTTCTTGCTTGAGAGTGTCCATTTGCAGGGGAGGGATGTGCATGCTGGCTGATTTGCAACACCAAGTCTGACTGGAGCTTCCACTCGATACAACAGAGCAGCAACAATGTTACAGGTCTCCCCAAGTCTAAAGTATAATGGAAACAACGCTTTAGAAACATTTGGAAATGTAAAAAAATTTACAACGTGTCTCCAGAAACGTTTATATAGACAACCATACTGGTATTGCTGCATTATTGTTAAGCACAAAACCTACATTTTATAGGTCAATCTAAATTTTACTCACCCTGCAGTACAAGTGCAATATGCGGACTTTATATCACCCTTCGTTTTGTGGCAACAAACCCAAACTTGATGTGGCAAATGACTGAGGTGGATAGAAGGGGTGCTGTCCGCTTTCAAAAAGCAATAGTTCGTGTCCTTGACAGGGTAAAAAAAAAACTCTTTTAACCAGCCATTGTGGAAATAACGAAACGCTTTGCCTTCTTTATATTCGTTTAGCATTCTTTGATGCATTCCAACATCTTTTCCCGGGTGCTTGCTTAGGATAAACACGCATATGTCACTAAAGTAAATCGGAGGCCAGATCTTTATTCCTTGGCTTTCTGTTATCCAGGCAGGCACTTCTTTTAGAGGATCGGGTAGAACTATAGAAGAGCTCCCCAAATCTACCGTTAGGAGGGTTTGATACGCTGCATTCGTCTCAGCTTCACGCTGTACTGAAGTGTTCGATATCGGCACTTGCATCTCCCAAGCAGCAAAGGCGCGAGCGACTAAAGTAGCTTTATTTCCCTCTGTTTTTAACGCCCGTTTAGACAAGAACTCTTTTAAGGCAACCACTTTCCATATGCTAAAGTCCTCAAGAGTATATTTAACGTTTTCCATGGCCTTAAAAGCTTTTTTTTGAAGTTAAACTCGGATAGTGTATCGTGTGTGAACATTTGCATATAAAGCTTTAAGTGCGCGAACAAGATTTTACCGCACTTCCGGTTAAGACATGCGCAGATACTCTTGTCGTTAATTAATTTCGCGATAGGTGTATTGTTGCTCAGCTTCTTCCTTTATTTCAGTTATGTTGTAAAAGGCTTGATCAAGCTCTGATTCATCTGGGCATATTCCACTAGCTGTCTCTTCTTCTCTCATTCATCGTTTAAACCGTTCAATTAAAAGCTTGATTCTATCACGTACAACTTTCTGGGTCAACGCAAATCGTACTTCCCTGAACTGCATTAGGTTCACTTGCAATACTGGTAAATGCATGTCCTCTTTCCGCAGAGTGCAGTCGATATTGATAAGGTTGAACAGCCAGCATCTCTCTGCATAATATTATGTCATAATATTATGTCTAATCAGACCATTCCATGGGTACACTGCACGCTCCATCACAAACGTTAAATGCAAACGAAATCGCCAATTTGTTCGAAAGGTAAGCTGTTTTTCTGTTACCTTTATTGAGAAGAGACTTTGGAAAAGATTTTATAGTGTGTAATGTTCCTTTACTGCCTTAAAAATGTGAATATGACTTTAAACATTGAGGCGCACTTTGTTGTCAAGTTGTGTTGGTTTTGTGATACTGTTCTTTCTTGTACCTGAATTACGCCATACTTTTAAAGAAGGAGTAAGCGTTCAATTCTTCCAGTTGCATTGATATATGATTAAGTGATATTTTGAATTGACACAACGCAAATTTTACTGGAATTTCAGTTCTGGTACTGATGAATATTTAAAAAAAAATAATCTCAATACTGTAGAGCAAACACAAGGAAGGAATATTTGCCTTTTAGTTTGAACGTCTTCATCATTTGCGCTTTGATATGCAAAATATTCATGCTTTGCCGACAGCCGAAGTTTCGACCCCTTTCTGCAAGCAAAGGCTGATGGTTATCCTCATGACAGATTGTTCAGTCAGTAAAATAGGTTATGGAGCGTATTGGCATGAAAAACGAAATGGTGGTGCAGGGAATGACATAACTAGTCCTGTCGTGAGAACTTTTGATGGTATTCTAGGCAAGCATAACGCGATGAAGTGATCCCAGTGTGCCCCAAAATCATAACAGTTTCATTGCTACAGCAATAAAAGTTGTCCTCGAGAATCACCAAAAGATACTATCTATCGAGCACAAACATTGTGAACCAGGGTGCTCTTCCATTTAAGCAGCTGAAAGCCTACACAGCCAGATGCTGTCACAGCAAAATGTAAACACCCATTGATCTCATTCGGATGCTGATAAAAGTAAATAGATAAAATCCACTCAAGATTATCCAAATGAAACCCCACGATTGTAAAGACTTTGCTTTAATACTGCATAGGGGAAAATACGAGAATGTCCCATTCACTAAATTCAGCACTCTGCTCTACTGGCAAGTGGAACTTAAGGTTGTCATTATTATATGTATGAATGCGTGAACCCCATGTTGCCGTGTAGGAAGATATAGGGCCTAAGTGTTTAATACTTAATATAACTGTGCCAAACCGTTTTAGTAGGATTAAAAGTGCAGTATTAAAACATTTGCCCCTGATTGACCTTTGTAGTTTTATACCCTATAAATAATCAAAGTAACGAATGTCTATCTGCAAATGCTGTACAAATTTATCCCAGCTTTCATTATGGGCAGCAACAAAAAAACACCTGTATGAAACACCACAGCCAATAGTTTGTACGAGCCCAAAACTGTGTGACCGAAAACTTTATTGAATTTTGAAAATGCCAATGCAAACTTTCATTTAGGCTTTTCTCAAAAGTTGTTAAAATCGACCTTGTAAACCCTCAGCCAGCAAATTAGAAGTCTTGCAGGAAAAGAAAGGAAAAAGGGGGGGGGGGCAAAAGAAGCATTTTTTTCATAAGGAGGCTTCAAGCAGCGATGAAGTAACAATTAGATTATATGATACTATGAATTAATTTTCCAAATGCATGATTTTGCCATTTCTATACCAACCAGCATGCACAAAACAATGAAAGTCATGAGGTCCCTAAGTATATGCTACAATTAATATGCAGAAAATAGCTCTTACCACTCACTGGTTTCAAAATGTCTCGCTGGTTCTTACATTTATAACCACATACTTATATGATATTTCGCTTTTAAAAATATATTACAATATAAAATTACTAACCGATTTACATTAATTACATAATGAAAAAGTATTAGAAAAAAACAATTATCAAATGACACTTGACCATTTTTCCAACTTTTCCCTGTTGATATTTCTGTCATTTTAATTGTTATCCAAACAAAATCCTTTGTATTCAGTACCCTATCTGCATTTTAAGCCTTTGTATTTACAGGACGCTTTCTCGAAAGGGTCTTTCACGACCACGGCATTCAAACAACGTCCTCACTTTGTTCACCATGCATGCTCAGTTGAATTATTGCATTATTTCCGGTGCTGAGGATGACTTTCTGCAGCAAAAGTCGTCGTTGTTTATGCTCCCCAATATCAAGAGACGTCCACGATCATTCAGGAAAAATTTACTCTTACCGATTAAATTTACTTTTACTTGATGTACTTTCAATGCAATACATTTCGTGAAGAGCTTCAACGATAAATGGAAAACATCGTAACAGATCTTTTGACATAAAAATTTGCAACCTTTTAGAACAAAACGAAATCGAAATGTAACAGCTCATGCCAGTCTTGCTTTTTACTTGCAAACCTCATGGATTTTCGTCGTACATAGTTACGTACTTAAAAGACTATGGTAGTCAAAAGATATTAAGATAGTTATTGTTATACACTTTGACATCATGCAATGAAAACCACTCAACCCTTGTCGGAGGACTAAATGTTAACTCTCTGAAGAAGCCTAAAGCAGTGGCGTAGCTACAAAGTTGTTAAGCGGGGAGAAGGGCAAGCTATAAATTTACCGACTACTGCGCTTGATCAAGTAGCCGTGGTCTAGAGAACGGGGTTAAAAGGTGTAGTTTTTAAAAACTGTGTACAGATGAGCTTCATCAAGGATTGAACAAAATTAACATCTTTATTACGTTTAATATTTACATAGATGGCGATTAATGTTTGCTACGAAAAGACGGCTGCTCGTTTTAAATCAATCAAGGGGCGTAAGAAGCTCGCAGGATTTGTCGGGACCGACTCTCATGAGGTGCCACTATTGTTGGCGTGGAGTGAGAAAATTTTGAGACTTTTATAAGTGTGAAAAACAAAGTTCTAGCACATTTTTGCTGACGTCAGCAAAATGGCTTTTCACTATTTTCAAAAAGTTTCAATGTTGAAATTTCTGCGCTAAAGTTATCAAAACAAGTTTAAACGTATTTATCTAATTTGCATATTGCTATGAGATTTTGGTTTATTAGTGTACGCTACTATTACGAGTTATTGGGATTTCCCAAACTAGGCAAGTCAAGACCTGTTCTGAATACTTGATTTTGATTGGTTAACATTATTTTCAGTGTATAATAAAACTAAGAAAATCAAGAAAAACGCTGTAAAACATGGAATTATGTGGCCAAGTGCACAGATTTTAAAATTAAAACTTTTTGAAAAAAAGATTAAAGCTATATAACAGGGTAAAATGAAAAATTACAACAACCAAAAGCAAAAACAAAAACAAAACTATTTACCTGATAATATTCGAGAACTTTTTGATGAAAGTTTAAAATATGTGCTACCTCATCAAATTCTAAAATATTACTTCAAGAAAGGTCTAATCTTAAAAGAGATTCACAGTGGAATAACGTTTCACGAGTCTACATGGTTAAAACCATACATAAAAATGAGTACAAAACTTAGAGCTGCTTCAAACAATAAATTTGAAAAAGATTTCTTTAAACTTATGGACATTTCAGTATTTTGAAACACGATGGAAAATATTTGGAATCGAGTAAACGTTGAACTGGTAAAAAATGAATGGAGATTGAAGAAAATTACCAATAAATTAGTGTTGAAACCGTATACAATATTTGATGAAAACGTAGTTGCTGCTAATAATTGTAAAAAACAAAAATTGTCTTAGAAACGCCTATCTACGTAGGTATGAGCATCTCAGACATATCCAAAAATTTAATAGACAAATTCCATTATGACTATATAAAGAAAAAATATGGCGACCAGGCAAAACTTGTTTACACAGATACAGATTCTTTACTGTATGAGATTGAGACCAAAGATTTTTACAAAGACATTTGTGCAGAGCTAGAGGACTGGTTTGACTCCTCTGAAACAGTAGTAGGCAATTCTTACATCAATAGAGAATTCATTGGTAGCTCAGGAGTAAAATTAAACAAGAAAGTTCCAGGCATGTTCAAGGATGAACGTGGAGGTACACAAATCATAGACTTTGTAGGACTACTATCTAAATTATACTCATATCAGAAGGAGAATTCAGAAGAAGTAAAAAATGTAAAGGTTTAAAGAAATCCGTCATCGAAAAGTCCCTCAAACTAGAATATTATACAAACTGTTTAACATACAACGATCTTCCATTAACAAGAAGAATGAACGTTATACGAAGCAGAAAATATTTTCTGTTCACAGAGACTGTAGATAAAATAGCCATGAATTCTAACAATGACAAAAGATACATCCTTCTAGATAAGATTAATACATTAGCCCTTAGACAGTATTAGATAAAGAAGAAGACAAAAAAGTGTCATGCGTAACTTTAGGAGCTTGTGTGCATCCAGTTACACATGAAAACCAAACCTGTTCAAACAAGTTTGTCTGGACTTAATTAGACGTGTTCGAGCTTGCCTGTGGTTCAAGTTTAATTTTGTAGAGATCACCTTGAATATTCAATTTTACGTTTCTGTCATAAGCTTGTTTAACACTTTTTGAAATAGGGCTATCCACAAAATGCTCCGAATTTTTTAAAAAGTTGCTCAAAGCTTCCCAGAATGTTGCCCAAAAGTTGCTTCGAAAATCTGAAAGTTGCTTAAAAGTTGCTCCAATTAATTTATAGAGGTAGTTGTCTCATATAAAATTGCTCCATCACCACAGGATGTGCCTAAATTACTATCCCCAGAGTAACAACAATATTTCATTGTATCTGGCACTTACGCTTGTTTACCTTGCTAAAACAATGTAACACAACCATTAGTCACAAAAATATACTGTTTGCTCTGTTCTTCTCACAGAGCAATTGTTAGTCATCTCGTTTGTTATAGGATAGCATGACAGCGACCTCGACACTTTCTTCAAGTGCAGCATCTTGCTGTTTGTTAAATGAACTTTCAAGCAAACTGAACACCCGTTCAGTTGAAGCAGAACTAGGTCGGACTGATAAGATCTTCTTAACTGCAGCTGACCAGCTAGGAAAAGCTGTCTCATGCTCAGACCACCAAATCACTTTTCCTTCCTCCTTTTCAATATTTACACCTTCTGAAATGGCCAGATACTTTGGAAGCTCTTTGACAAAACGGGCAACCGCTTCATCGGTAAAAAATCCAAATTGCTTTAGTTCCTGGATAGAGGATGCATTCGGATGTAGTTCTTGCACTTTCACTGGGCAGCAGAGTTGAGCAGCTTTGAATGCACGGACTGTGGCATGAAATTCCTGGCTGAACTTTTGCTGGTACTATCTAAATCCTGGGGTAATCCAAGCCTTTGCTTTTGCAACGAATTGATTGAATAGTAGCACATTTCCAGCAGCATGTTGTCGAGCTTTTGCTTCAGTGTTGGGATAAGATTCTATGGCTATTGCATGAGCTAAAGCTGCCAAACGCTCATCGCAACTAAACACTAAAGGCCCATCCCCTTCAAGATAGCATGTTGCTGCAACAAAGTGTTTCCCAGCATGAATCATTGCTGCGAGTTCAAGTTCTAAATTACAAACGCTGACTGGATCAGCAAACAACTCCAGCAATCTTGTTCGACACAAGGGAGAAACATCATTTTCTCTCAGAAATGGTCCCACGTGTCCAAAATACTCCACTACCTGATTGAGTACTTCCCAATGACTCCACCATCGAGTATTTGATTTAAAGAGCCTTGCTGTGCCTGTTCTAGTTTTTCATAGCAACCTGGCAGTTGGACTAAGACAAAACATTGTGTTCCAATACTTTGAAAATGTCTCGAGAGCAGTAAATTGAGAGTGCTTGCCAACGTTATCAATTGTGTTGGAGAAACATGTCACATTAAAAATGTTGGGAAAGTAAAAATTAACTTGAAACAATCCAGCCTCATTAACCACTGCACCATCTCTCGTTGCTGCCAAAAGTTTGCCTGGTTTAATTGCATTCTCAACAGCCAGACATTGAATTAAGCGCTGTGCAAGTTGTTCTGCATCAAGGCTCTTTGCTAGAACTTCTAACGTAACAAGTCTTTGCTTGATTTTCCAATGATCAATAAACCACACGATAATAGCTAACGCTTCTCCTAGCCTGGTACTGCCATCAAGAATAACAGAAAAATTATCATTTGCAGCAATCTCAGCTTTAACAGCGTCTTTCTCTTTCTTAAGAATCAAAGGAATAATTTCAGCTAAATGTGAGCGAGATGTCAAACGATGCCAATGTTTTTTGAGAAATGGTCTCATCACGTCAGCTTTTGAAAGAGGAATTCCTGCATTAAGAAGAGTTTCCACAAACTCATATCGATAGAGTCTCAAATCTTCGGGTAATGTAGATCCTTTTGCCCTGCTGTTTCTTGCCATCAGATCTATGATGCTGTGATCTTTTATTTTGCTTCTCTTTACGACATCCCTTGACTTTACATGCTTTTGCGATTTAATGCACTTGGTAACAGAACTCTTCTTTTTAGAGATCGTTTCTTTGCATGCATCACATCTTAGTTTACCCGACTCAACTGTGAGATATTCGTCTTTGAACAGTCGCTCCCAAGCAGACACATTTGGACCTGCAGTGCCACGGACATTTTTGTTTCCAGTGGAGTTGGTTTGTTCTTTTCTTTTACGGGAGATGGCAGCCTTATCTGGAGTACTCAGTCTGGCACCGGCTGCCGCTGCTGTCTCTAATGGATTTTCTTTGGTTAACTGATCTTTATCAAAGTTACTGGTTGAGTGTGATAAAGTGGCATTGTTCGCCATTGTTTTGTTTTGCAAGTACTTCACCTTGCAAGGATTTATTGGATTCAGGGTTTAATAGACAGAGACAGAATACGGTTTTCTAAGATTAGCTTTACTAGGTTAGTGCTGTGTTGTGTATCCACTATGAGCTTCGAAGACACGATCAATTGCTGTGCATCAATTGGTGTACACGCACATGTGCATATACAACAGAATAGGAATGCAACATGAAAACAAAACAAAAGTGGAAAAAACAGCAGTTGAAACTTTAAATTTTCTTTCTTGGTTTTGTTTTTGCAAAGTAGTAGACTTATTGTGTCAAAATGCGACAAGTTGGTGTTGTATCTAAATTATGATCACATGACCTAAAGAGAGCACATGAAACTGCAGTGTTTATTATCAACGTGTTTTATGTTAAAGAAAGTTTTACATAATAAAGTAGAGATAGAGGACACAAAAGTTGCTCAATACAAAAAGTTGCCTGAAATTTGAAAAGTTGCTCAATATCATAAAAGTTGCTCTAAAGTTGCCGAGCATCTTGTGGACAGCCCTCTGCAAACTCCCTTAGAATTTCTAAAATTATTGGTACATTCGGGAACCATGCAATGACACATCTTACATATGTATTTACACTGCTTGATGTAGAGCAGCTGTGCTTTAAAAATACAGCTTTCGTCATCCTTTCACTCAGTGACGTCATGATAGGCAAAAATGCAATGCATTTCAGTAGACCAAAATCCGGGATTTCAGCCCCATTTTAGACCACCCCCCCCTATCCGCCCAATTTTTGAAATCCCAGATGGCGCAAAAGTATATTTTACTAATACGTTTTTTACTTGCCCCAGGTAAAAACAGGGGGGTGGTCCTAGGGCGTTTTACCACAAAAATGGCGTCAAAGTATAACCTACTATTACGGAGGAAAATCCAAGATGGCGCCAAAGTATAAGCTACTATTACGGGGGAGGCTTCAAAATCAGGGGATGGTCAGGAAAAAACGTCCTTACCTAAGAGTCCATGAGAAAAATGTTATTTTTTATCAATTTTCACGGTTTTTTTCTAAAATAACAGCAATGTAGCGTTTTACTATTACGTTTTTAAAGTCAGGTTGAGTTAAGTAAAATATGTAACTCTCATAAAAGAGTTATATATTTTTTAGGCCAAAGGCTGCAGAGCGCTTTAGGTTTTTAAAAGTCATATAATAAAATGGTAATTGCAACTACTTCTGCTGCTGCAGCTGCAGCTTTAGGACCTTCTGCTTTTAAACTCATTACGTTTGGAGCAGGTGTGGTTATTGGTTATTTTTATGTTAATGACTATGCAGTTACGATAGGGGAAGCACAGGAAAGAACAAGAAAAAAACTTGTGCCTATTTTTAGCTATAATAAGGAAGAACTTATACTTATTTGGGAAACTATTAAGGGCATTTCTCTAAAGCTTTTTATATTTCTTTTCTTAGTATTTCTTATATTATTAGTAAGATAAGAATCATTTAAATCAGCTGATGCTACCCGTTTAAGGAACCAATCACGTAACACCATTTTAGTGTTTCCTGCTTATATTACAATTTTTTGTTTACAAGGACAGTTTTGGTTTAAGAAGCAACGCGACGAAACAACTATGGCTTTTAATAACGCCTATGGATTTAACGTTACTGAGTAAGTTAGGCCTTCAACGATTATATAAAACGGTTCGCTTCGCTCATGTGTTTTGCTTTGCTTATGAGTTGCACAAGCGTTGTGTGATTGTTTTAAGTACGTCAACGGTAAGAAGTGTACTTTTTATTAAAGAAACGCAAGGGTGTTTTAGGCACTTAACGTTTTAAATTTTCTCGATCTTATAATTAGAACCATCTACATTACTATGAGTAATTCTAATTTTTTCCAATTCGTATCTGACCCCTCCCGGATTCCTATCAAGAAATTGACTTACTTTGTTTATACATGAAAAGTTTTCTTCCCAACCAGGATCTATATGCTTAGACTTCTTCCCATGTCATATCCAGTAAGAGCGTCTCCAGCTAAGGTCTCGTTTTCTACGGTCTCATGTTCTAATTCTATGTTTTCTAAAGTATATCCATCTACACTTATTCCGCTCTGGGCCACCATGATTTTATTTGCGCTAGTTAGCTTGATTTTATATTGAAGATTACGTCCCATAGAATAAGGCGCCAATAGCCCATGATCTCCTACGATCTTATCCAGTCTAATTTTTTTTTTGATCCAAGTACGGAAGCTATCAATGCATCTGACATTTTTTGTGTGTTTCCTGTTTTTGCTCCATCGTCGGACTTTGAAATAATTTTTCTCGTATTTTCATTTGCGATTCCATAAGGCACGGCTTCATCTCTTATGCGTGAAGGTAACCAAAGATCTTTATAGACTTCAAACTCGCTATACCCCGTGTTATCAAACACGTTTTCACCCCCCAAACTCACACCGGGCTGTTCCATCAAGAGTTTTCCAAGATTATTTAAAAACCAAGACTTATCATTTTTGCTTTTAAAGTCAAATTTTAAAGCCAAAGTGTGAGGGACCAAGCATGCGTCTGGTTTTAGCTTAGGAATATCTACATAAATTTCTTCTCCTGGGTTCGCTTTGTTTGGATTAAAAGTAATCGTATGTTTGGTTCATACACCTTTGATGTCACTCATTTTATGTTTTCGAAAACCTGGACTTAACCGTGATTGCAAAGTTTCCGTTTATTATAAGAAAAAAAATCTTATTTTAAAATAATAATGACTATGAGGAGCGAAAGGATTAAGATAAACCAATAGTAGTCGAGAAAAGCTTTTTTAGCTTTTTCTGGTAGCTCAAGTATGGAGAGGAGAAAGTCAGGTATCATCAAAAGATATCTAAAAAAATCAAAAACGGACTCCTTAACAACATTTTTTACCTCTTCAGGTGTGATGTCTTTTCCTTCATCATACTTAATTGCCTTTAGATTTTTTTAGGCCGTTGGTTGCAAAAAAACGTAATGATGGCGAATGAACACTTATTATTTAATAGACTATTCATTTCTTATAGAAGTAAAGAAGAAGAAGAAGTAATAATGGAATAGTCCAATAGATAAATAATATAGCAAGGTCATTATTGTTTTTATCCTTGTCATTTTTGTTTTATCTTGGTCCACTAGGACTTGAGGCACCTTGATCCAGTGAACAACAAAGTTCCATAGATTCATAAGCGGTCTTATGAGTGACCTAGCCGCTATCGAGCAAAGCTTGTTTAGTGTGTTTATCATATCATCACATTGAGTAAGAATCTGGTCAAAAATAGCTAAATAGTCATTTAAGATAATCATAAAAAGTTCTATAACATGGTTATAAATAGGTAAGGAAAACTCAAAGACCACTCCTATATCACCTAGAATTTCTTTTTGTCCTTGAAGAACGTCAATAAAAAAAAAACTCATGTCACTAAGAATTTCTTCCAATCCTTTAAAAAGTTAACAAACACGTCAAACACACTTACAATTGCTCGATTAAAGGTTAGCTCTGTCACTTCTATGTCTTCATCGTATGGATCCCACGAAAATATTTCCATTTTTTATTATACTTGATTTTTTTTAAAATAACCGTTACAAACGAGTACTATGATGATTAGGATGAGCCAAAAATGACTTGTTAAAAGTCTATACTATTGGATGCTAGCCCCGAACCAGCTCCTAAAAACCTTACGATAGGAGAAATAACAGCTGACGTCTTGCTTGAGAAATGTTTTAAACTTTTCTCTATATTGCTGACTTTTTGCGCTACTTGCTTTAATGCATGTCTCGAACCTGATACGAGTAGATAAATGGTGCCTCCTATACTAATCAATGCTGACATGGTTGTGGCCCCCAACGACCATGAGTTGTTTTTAACGAATCGTTTAAATTGTTCGAATAGAGTAAGGTCGCTGTTGTTCACGAGGTCTTGTAGTGTGTTAATCGTTTCCTGAAGTACGACTCTTCCATTATTTTTTAATCTGATATTATCATAGCTTATATGGATCACACGAAGCACCATCTTACAAAGTTCTTGTCTTTGTTCTGAGCTTGCGATATCAAGTTCTTTTTCCCAATTTCTTTTCTCGATGCTTAACGTTTTAGTTTTTGAGCAGAAAAGTCTCCTTTTGGGTCTATGATACCGTTTACTTATCTAAGTTGTTGCTCTTGGATGCAGAAACTTTCCACGATTCGACCAAGCAAGTTTTCTTCTGTTTGTGTAAATTTACTTCTT
The DNA here is from genome assembly GCA_025434845.1 of Phenganax subtilis. Lineage (NCBI taxonomy): Eukaryota > Metazoa > Cnidaria > Anthozoa > Malacalcyonacea > Clavulariidae > Phenganax > Phenganax subtilis. The sequence continues at coordinate 12,984 of JAOBYK010753105.1, forward strand.
GTTTGGTGGGCGATCTCTCTAATAATTTCATCCTCTGCCGCAGCTGCTTCAATCATGTCTTCAAACGAGGATTTCTCATTTAGAGGCTGCAGCTCTAAGGCTTGTCTTACTTGTGACTCGAACGTATCATCATATTCATGTTTTGATTCTTCAGCTAAAGTATTAAACTCTTGAAGAAAAGGTTTAAACAAGGGATCGTTCGTCTACACCATATCACCAGACTTATTTTTGGTGATGATGGATTTGCCTTTAAAACTTGCCCCTGTGAGCACCCCTGTTTTAGAAGTTTTAAGCTCAAACTCTTCGATTAGTTTTTTTGACGACCCCCCATCGTCTTCATCTACGTCTAAGCCCATAAAACTTTTTAGAAACACTTTTTTATATGTACTTTTTAGCTCTTTTGTGTTAGGGCTCATTAACATGTCTACATTTATTTTTAAATTGTTTTTATAAGCATCACCCCAATCATAAGCTTGCGTAGCGTAAACTTTTTCGGGTTTGTTTTCTATGAGGGAGGTCTCTTCAAGCTCGTCAAAAGCGTCTCTGTCCATATTATCCTCATACTTGTTCATCTCGATTTGTTCGCTTCGCTCATATGCTTCTTGTTCATGAGCCGTTTCATCATAGTCAAAGTCTTTAAAACTCTCCATTTATTTTAAGTTTTAAAGGTTTTTTATGTCGCTTTTTTTACCCAAGAATTGTGTTTATTATTATAACCTAACCACTTTACCAAAACCATGTTTTTTCTAGTTTTGAGTATCTTCTCCACTCTGTTGGTGTTGTCTGCTTTATCTACGGGAGAAAGTTTTTGTTCGAAAAATTTTCCTAAGAGAGGTTCTTGATCTGTTAAGGCTTCTATTTCATACATGGTGGGGTCTCCTCGGAAGACTTTTGAAATCTTAAAAACCTCCTCCGTAAAATTAGCTTCATATCCTTTTTCAAAAAAAGTTTTTGTATTTGCTAACTCGTACTTTTTCTCCAATCTTATACTTAGGAGGCGGAAATTGTCCAGTCCATCTCCATACAACGTTAACCAAACTTGGTCAGCGTTATTTTTATTCACTTCTGCGGGCTTCATCAAAATCGTTCCATGTTTCATATGGTTATAATTATGAACAAAATCATCCAAGACATCGATTCACGTGTAGGTACCCTTTGCGTGAAAATATATCCACATGACCGATTTTAAAGTTCTATTAAACCTTTCGACGATAGCCACTTTTCTTTCAGAATGTGTAGAAAAATAAACTATGTTTTGTTTTTCTAGTAGACTTCTTACCCCTACGTTATAAAATTCTTTTCCCTCATGAAATTGAATCTTATCAGGAACTTTACCAAATCTCGTGTTAAAATCTTGTAAAAGTTTGTTTACAGTTTCTGTCATATGTCGAGTGTCTTTCTTACGAACAGGAATGGCAAAAGCATATCTAGATAAAATCTCGATTCCAGTTAAGATCCAATGATAATTATTATTTTCATAGAGTGACCCGCCCATGTCTACGAGATCTAATTGAACTTGTTCCGCTAAGTTTTTGACGAATGTTTTTCGAGTCTTATGTTTTCTAACTACACGTTGGTATCCCGTGGAGGTATCTTGCGTTTTTAACCATTTTTTTTATTTGTTTTCTACTGATAAGTGAACCATTTTCTTTGGCTTTTCCATAAAGAGATTCCACACCATTATAACCAGATTTTGGATCATAAGAAAGGTTTCTTAATTCTTGCTCATTTTTGAAAGCGTTTACGCGACCTTTTAACTTGTTTTGCACCCCTTCGTCGCTTTGACTCCATCGCTTTGCGTTTTGATATGTTTTATTTGTATTCATCTTTTATTGCAGGTAGATTTCCATTAATATCGATCCTACATCTTTGCCAAACGCTTCGCGGCCTTCGGCCCTATTTGAACTTGTCCAAAAGTTTAATTTATTATAAATTCCTTCTCTTAATGGGAGAGAACTTTTTATATCTTTATAATGAGTTACGGATCCAGATAAAGCTTTCCTCGTTGTTATAGGTAAAGTAACTAGCGCTGTCCTTAAGTGTCCAAAGGTGTTAAAATTTTTAGAATCGTCCACAGCGTCACAATGTACGGTAACATACCTTAGTCCAAGATTTATATCAGCTGGGGACAAGTATTAGCAGTTATTTTCTTATTTAAAGAAAATCTTAACAATTCTCCAAAATGAAGTAGTGACAAGTCTTCCGTTTCATGAAAAATACTAACATGATGATCTTGTGTGTGGGAAAACTTTATTCCTTCGGGGGCAAGCTTTTCCTTGATGTTCTCAAAGGTATAATAACCTTCGTTTAAAATGACGTCTTTACTTCCTACCTTGATAGTCCTATACTTGTCTTTGATATTTTTGAAGTCCCAAAAGAGCGCCACGCTTTTTACAAATAATCGATCAATTTTAATATTTCTACCTAAGATTATTTCTTTTGAAGGTGATCTTTGATCACCCGTAGGCTTATTTTCTATAAACACGGTAAGCTTGGTCATTTATTAAAGAAAGAATCGAAGATTTTTTTTTCTTCTTAAAATAAAATGGAAGTTAGTACTGACCGACTCTTCCCACAATTAGAAACCTGGTATAAGAAATATTATGAAAAAAATTATGATAAGGCTATGAAATTAATAAAGACTTGGTCAGAGTCTGAAGCTAAGAAAAGATTCTTAAAAAAATATCCAAATTGCTAACCTTTCACGCTTTAGTTTTGAGAGTATCATTAATAAAAAGCTTGACTTAATTGATCATGTTTATTATAAACCTCATGGGGTTTCAGGTTATCCTTATGAAATAGGAACGTATGCATTCCAACATAATCAAACATGGATGAGGGATCTTGGGCTATAAAACAAAAGAATTGAGGAACATTTTGATAGACAATGGACACCAGCGTTGTGGAATCATTATGGCACCTTAAAAGGACTATCACTAAAAGATAAGCGTGAGGTGGAGGTTAATATTTTTAAGCTTTACGTAAACGAGGAGGACTATTTTAGTTCTAATCTAGAAAAACTAGACACGTCTTGGAAAAACTCAGTGAGTTCAAAAGATATCACAAAAACTAAATTTGATTACATCGATGATCCTTATTTTACGAGTCTACTTGCTGCCTATGTTATAAGTTATAAGGTAGGAATGAGCAAGGAGCTTTTTAGTAGACCAAACCAACCTAACGTGATTTCCTCCTTAGCAAGATATTATTTTTATTATCATATGAAAAGATTCTTAAGATATCCTAAAAAGCTTCAAGCTTATGTTGATGATCAAACCATAAAACTCATAAGAAACAATATTCCTACAAAAAAAATCTGCAAACATAAATTAGAATAGACAGATTTAAAAGTAAACATGATCCAACAAAAACAAAAGACTTTCATTATGTATTTCCTAAACACAATAGAAGTATGAGTATTTTAGGAATAGGATAGTATTACATCGATAAGACAACAAATCAAAGCGATGATGATTGGAAATTATTTATCAAAAAAGATTCGAATGGTCTAACCGAGCTCCGACAAAAATTATTTCAACAAGCCGCGGAAAGTTATGTTTATGCTGTCTTAGGAGCTCAAGCTAATACAAAATGGTCCATCGTGAATCAAGGAGCAAAAAGTTCTCAAACTCAAGATGTGTTTCATAAATTGGTTCAAGCAACAGTGGTTCAAGATGACTCCACAGTAAAGATTTCTAATATGAGGCAAGCTATAAAAGACACTAACGTGGTTTTAAATATGGTCATTGGTCCAGGAATTGTCTTAATTCCTTCTAACATGATTATTTTAAAAGAACCAATCGCTGGATTTAATAATATCTTTTCCATAGCCACGAATCAAATGACATTTGGTAAAAATAAACAGATAAACGTTATGGTCAAAAAACAAGCCAAACGTGAAGCAACGGAGTCTAAACGCGAAGCAAACCAGATGAGCAAAGCAAACGAGCGCCCTCCTCCTAAAACCAACGAGGTGCTTAAGCATAAAATAAAGCCTTCTAAAACAGGTATCGTTCCATGGAGAGCAACTAAACAGCCACAAGGTAGCATGATAATAACCCTTATCATGTTTGTGATCGGAACTATCGCCACAAAATTTATAATATAAGAAATTTTTTTCTTTAATAAAATGACGTTGTATTTTGGTTATAAAGATTGTATGAAACCCTTAGACGATCAAAGTAAAACGAACAAAACCCAGAGTGAAAGAAACGAAAACCTGAGCGAAGCGAACCAGGCTAAGATTATAAACGTAAAAGCAGCACAAGACACACATGGAAGCATTTTAACAACGCATCTCACAGAAATCAAAAACAACAAAAATTTGATTCAATCTGTGGAAACTACATCAAGGTCTTATAATAATATCTTAAATAGACTTTAGACAAGAGTTGCAAACCTCGACATAGACATTATTGGCTTAAAAACGAACATCTTATCGAATAAAAACTTGATCAAAACTAATAAGAAAAAAATCGCAGACAACAATGCGCTCTCCGTGTCTACTCATCAACTATGCATAGCCAACTTAAATAGCATACAATCTTAAAAACCAGGAGGTCTTTCTTATACGAATTTTATTATAAAAATCCCGTAACTACATGGAGAACTCCCTTAATCCGAGTAGTGGTTTTCCAAATAGTATTATTTCCTTACCAGGGTATATTAACGACGACACGGAAATAATCTTGATCAAGCACACGTTTGACTCCGAGGCCCCTCTACAAGCTTTTCGGTTGAAGTATGTTTTAAACCTCTTACTAAACAATAACACCAAAAGAAGCTATGGTGTAACAGAACATGACATACAAAACCCAGTGGTTTTTTCTAATAATTTTGTGATTCCTATGGAAATTAGATTTTGCATAAGGATAAACACCCACCAACGCACGAAATAAAAATGATGTCTATCATGATCCAAAAAATAACTTTGATCTCCATACCCAACGAGTCGTGTCTCACGATCATGATAAACACGAGCACCTAAACCTTACGACTTTCTTAAGCGACTAAACCGCACATAGTGCTTGGATGATTTTTAAGGAAGTTTTTAAAGTAAAATATTTCTAAGCAACTTTGTCGCACATAGTGCTTGGCTGATTCTAAAAGTAAAATATTTTACTTAGTTTTTGCTTAAAATGTACTTAAAATAAATGAGTGAAGATAATAAGCACGAGCAAAGTGAAGAAAAACAAAACAACGAGCAAAATGGTATTATCACCTCACAACAAAAGGTAAAGGATCCACGAAAAGTCGCAGGTTGAAAGCGTCTAGCTCAGATCTCAAGGGAAGCAAAAGAAGCAAAAACGAAAAACTAGAAGCGCAGAAGCAACAAGCAGCTCCATCAAAAGAATGGTTAGAAACCTTTAACTCTAAGGTTTTGCCACTTATCATCATGGGTTTCCTTGGTATGGGTGTCATTTGTTTTTTGTTTTATCAATAAAAATATAAGCGCGAAGCAGCAGAGCCTCGTGAATTGGGTGCAAAACGTCCTAAAGAACCAGAAGAGCGTGAAGCAACGGAGTCTATTCGCGAAAAAAGGGCAAAGCATCCTAAAGAATCTCCCCTGATACTTCTTAGTTTTGACTAGCTCATACATAGTGAGATTAAAAAAATCACATATAATAAATGAGTGGAAACGTGACCGAGGACCTAAAAAAGTATATCAATCTTGCCATTAACTCACTTATGATTACAGGATCTGCTGTTGGAGTCTCCGTGGTAAGTAAAAAACTAATAGGAGAAAATCTAGCAACTCCACAATCTTTAAAAGGAACCCTAAAACTTGTTGTAGCCGTCACGCTTGGATCACTTCTCGTTAATGTTGTAAAGGACAAACCAGAAAAACTATAAGCTAAGGAAAAAAACAATTTAAAAAAATAAGTATCTCATAAAAATTGAGGGAAGAAATGAAAACCACGTCTTACACCATTGTTCTATCGTTTTTGATCCTAAACGCTTCAAACGCCTTACGAGTCGAAGAAATTAAAACAAAGGAAGTAGAGAAAGATCTTCAAAAAATGCAAGAAATGGTCAATGAATTAATAGACTTTTATCATTCTCGTTCGGATGATGAATTAGAAGTGTATTTTAAGTTGGAATGGAGAAATAAAAACCTTTTTTTTTGATACCCTCGAGAAAAGAAGAGAGGTTAAGTTAGAAGTCAATAATAAATGGCTTCCATGATAGTAGGAGGGTTATTCATCGCATTTGCGTCCGCAGGAGCAGGATTCTTATTTTCTAAGCTAAATCATTCTGGATGTGAAGCAGAAGTGAAGCGTCATAACTTATTTTGGAAAACTTAGCAAAAGACAAAGAAGCATGGTAGGAGACGGAAGTTTCCAGAAAAAATAAGGAAGCGCATTTACGTCAAGAACTAAGCAATGCCAACAAAGACATTTTTATGACAAACAAAAACTTAGGTCAACTCAGAAAAGCCCTCGATGTTGAAAAAACTCATCAAACACCGGAACCAACATTAGAGAACTTTTACACACCAAGTAAGGAAATGCAAGGGTATCAAAATATCATGATGGGTACCATAGGTACAATTGGTAGAGCACTTGTTGGAAAAGTGCTTTAACCATTATCTAACAAAATATATAACTCCTTAGAGAAAAAGTTATATATTTTTTTTCATACGTAATTGTGGATGAACGTCCTAATTTTTAAGAAATCAATTTCAAAAAAATCACCAAAATAAAGGATGAAACGCAAGTCAGACATGAGACAAAAAAAAGCATCATTCTCATTGCTAATCAAATCCTAAACACAAACTATAAAACAAAAAAGGCATTATTATCCCACATTGATGAACAAAGAGAAGAAATCAAAATAGAAATTAAACATAAAGAGTTCCTAATTTCTGTTCATAAAAATCAACAAAAGCGTTTTAATAGCCTTCGTATTCTCAAGTCAAAGCATCATGCTAGAATTAACTCTACTAAGAAAACCATACGAAAATCAATTAACGTATTAAAACAAAGACGAAAAAAAGAAGTTTGGAACCTTAAAAAATACATAAGAAAGGCAACATCCCAGATTACTTAAAACAAAATAAAGAGCCTATTAATGATGATCTCGAAATATTAAAAGTAAGAACCGCCTTGGAAGGAAAAGTTATTGATTACATCATATATGCAATAAAGGAGGATAAAAATATTCTTAATTTTTTATCTAATACATATCCAAAAGTCATAAGTTTTGTTAAAGAAAACGTAAATAACAAGATTCAATTATGCTTGGTTTGCTTCATGATGAGGGTCGATCCAACAACGGGGAAAATTTTAGAAATAAAACCTGCTCACTTTAAAAGTTCTAAAGTTCCCTTTTTTGAAGGAACTAATGTTGAAGAAGAAGTGGATAAGATGTATGAGAAAATAATAAAAAGCCTAGCAGAATATCAGAAAAAAGGATCTGGATGGATTCTTAATAAGATAGTAGGACTAGAAATATATACATCTAAATTTGATCCCTTAAAGGCAGGGGCTTGTGTTCAAACACCAAAATGGATAGCAGATAAAAAAGCTATCATCAATCCTAATAATAACGATGAAGAATGTTTTAAATGGGCTGTAACCATCGCTATTTATGGTAATAACGATAAGAAAAACCCTAATAGGATAACAAGATTTCTAAGTGAAAAATCAAAAGAATTTGATTGGAAGGGAATTCGTTTTCCCACACCACTAAAAGACATAGGTAAGTTTGAAAAAAATAATGAAGCTTTTGGGGTTATCGTCCTTACCTATCGCGAAAAAACTATATTTCCTATTAGGAGGACAAATAAATGCGGAGTAAGAATAATTAAACTCCTGCTATTAGATGAAGAACATTACACCGGTATTCATAATTTGAGTAGACTTCTTAGCTCTCAAGTAACAAAATATCATGGAAAAGTCCACTTTTGTGACACTTGTCTTAATTGGTTTGGAAAAAAAGATATCAATGAAAAACATTTAGACTATTGTGAAAAGGAAGAACCTGTGTTTACCATCCTTCCAAAGGAGGGAGAACTCATTGAATTTTTGAATTATTCTCATCGATTAAGGGTGCCTTTTGTGATCTCTGCTGATTTTGAATGTTACACAAAAGAAGTAAAAGAGCAAAAAGGAGAGTCGACGGAATTATATCAAAACCGCATTCCTAGTGGATTTGGAATTTATATAAAAAGTTTCGATGAAACCATTTACACATCAAAACTCATCTCGTACATTGATGATGAGAGAGACGTAGCTCAAGTTTTTGTTGATAAACTAGAAGAAATTATAAAAGAACTTTATAATAAATTTAACTTCCCAAGAAAAATCATCTTGGGCGCTAAAGATGAGTTAAATTTTAAGAACGCGGAACGATGTTACGTTTGTGAAACGGATTTTGATGAAAAAGTTGACTCGCTAAGAAAAGTAAAAGATCACTGTCATTTTAGTGGGAGATATCGAGGGGCAGCACATGATAGCTGTAATCTTCTCCTTCGAAAACAAAAATTCATTCCGGTCTTTATTCACAACTTAGAAGGTTATGATTCTCATATTTTTATAAAAAATCTAGGAGTCTCCGAGGGAAATATCAATTGCATCGCAAATAACGAGCAAAAATATATCAGTTTTACCAAGGAGGTTATCGTTGATAGTTTTGTTAACGAGAAAGGAAAAAATATAGACATAAAACGAGAATTAAGATTTTTAGATTCTTTTAAATTCTTTTCATCTAGTCTTAGTAGCTTAGTTAAAAATCTAGAAAGGTTTCAAAATTTAGAATTCTATTTTACAGATCAAGCACAAAACGTCGAGTTACTAAAAAGAAAAGGTGTGTTTCCATGTGATTATACAAACAGTAAGGAAAAACTTTTAGAGAAAAAACTTCCACCGAGGAAGATGTTTTCTTCTAAGCTAAATAAAGAGGAATTCTCAAAAACAGACTACTTTAACGCCAAGACAGTTTGGGAAAAATTTAACTTAAGGTCTCTAGGAGAGTATCAAGATCTCTATGAAAAAAAGATGTGTTATTATTAGCAGATGTGTGTGAGGAATTTACAGAAGTTTGTTTGACAAATTACAACTTAGACCCCGCATGGTATTATACACTTCCTGGATTATCATGGGACGCCTTACTTAAAAAAACAAAAATTCAATTAAAGCTCCTTCATGATATTGAGATGCATCTTATGATCGAAAACGGAATATGAGAAGGAGTCTCTATGATTACAAAAAGAAAATCGATTGCTAATCATAAGTATTTAAAAAATTATGATCCAGAAAAAGAATCAAAGTTTATTACTTATCTGGACGCAAATAATCTTTACCGAAGGCAATGTGTAAGAAAATGCCAACCCACGGATTTACATGGATGAATAACAAGGAGCTTCATTCATGGGAAGAAATGGTCCTAGAATAAGATGTAGGATGTAATTTAGAAGTAGATTTAGATTATCCTAAGCATCTTCATTAGCTTCATTCCGATCTCCCCTTAGCTCCGGAGAAAACAGGAGGAAAGTTAATGTCTACTTTTTACCTAAAGAAAACTATGTGTTTCATTATAAAGCATTAAAATATTACTCAAAAAAGGCGATGATTTTAGGAAAGATTCATAAAGGTATAAAGTTTAAGGAAAGTCGATGGATGAAACCTTACATCCTACAAAATACACAACTTAGAAAAAACGCAAAAAATGAGTTTGAGAAAGACTTTTTTAAGCTCATGAATAACGCGGTTTTTTGTAATACAATGGAGAACGTCAGAAATATAGTAGATATACAACTCGTTAATAATCCAGAAAAGGCTCAAAAACTTCGTAATAAGCCCTTCTTAAAAGGAAGAAGAATCTTAAGTGAAAATCGTGTTTCCCTCCACTTTTATAAGAAAAAAGTTGTTTTAAATAAAGCTATTTATGCAGGCATGAGTATCTTAGATATTTCTAAACTAAATATTTTCGATTTCATTATGGTTATAGAATAGAAAAATATGGGAATAATGCAGAATTACTCTTTACGGATACCGATTCCTTATGTTATGAAATTAAAACGGAAGACTTTTATAAAGACATCTCCCCGGACGTCGAAGAGTATTTTGATACATCGGGATATCCTAAGAGTCATCCGAGCGGTATTCCAACAGGAAAAAAGGCAAAGGTCTTAGGATTAATGAAAGATGAGTGTCATGGGGAGCATATAAAGAAATTTATTGGGTTAAGATCAAAATGTTATTGCTATGTTTTAGATAATGAGGAAGAAATAAAAAAAGCAAAAGGTATCAAGAAATGCGTTATTTTTGATGAGCTCAGGTATAAACAATATGAAGAGTGCTTAGAAAAAAGATAATTAATTTATAGAAGGATGAATATCATTAGGTCCTACGATCATATTTTTTATTCTCAAGTGGTTAAGAAGATAGCTTTAAGTTAGGACGATGAAAAAAGGTGTGTCCTGCAAATGGAGTTCATATCTTACCTTATGATTATCACGAGTAAGAGGATTACCTAGTTGAAACCTTCTCTATATGACTCTTAAAAAATATACCACTCTTTTATGAGAGTTACATATTCTACTTAACTCAACCTGATTTTAAAAACGTAATAGTAAAACGCTACTTTGCTGCTATTTTAGAAAAATCCGTGAAAATTGATAAAAATAACATTTTTCTCATGAATTCTTAGCTAAGGACCTTTTTCCGGACCACCCCCCTGTTTTTGAAGCTTCCCCCGTAATAGTAGCTTATACTTTGGCGCCATCTTGGATTTCCCTTCGTAATAGTGGGTTATACTTTGGCGCAATTTTTGTGGTAAAACGCCCTAGGACCACCTCCCTTTTTTTGGCTAGGGCGAGTAAAAAATGTAATAGTAAAATATACTTTGGCATCATCTTGGATTTCAAGAATTGGGGGAGGTGGGAGGAGTGGTCTAAAATGGGGCTGAAATCCCAGATTTTGGCCTACTCATTTCTTCCAAGTGGGTACAAAAATGGCATTTAAAATGGCGGCTAAAATCAGTGAAACAAAGTTGAATATCTCGTTAACGAAAAAGAATTGGGGCGAACGAATTACTGTTCCAAGATAGGCTAACAAGGGGCTTTCATATAAGCGCAACTTCTTATTAGCGTGGAGTGCCCCTTTAAATAAGTGAAATGCCTGTGAATTATAGCGCATGTCATTAGATTCATCACTGCATGAATGCCTATTCCGCAGGCCGTTGGCATGGCTTGTTTGGCTTTGCAGTAGCTTTGATTGTTAAAATTGTCATGAAACAGTGCAGCTAAGTTTATCGAAAACTGATGGGTTCGTTTGCTAAGTGTATAACATTTTGATGAAATGAAAAAGATCCCATACAGAAGTATCTCATACGTTGGAGGCTTTGAAGTTTCTGTACTTGCGCATGTCCGCCACCCTGTTTCTAGTGAGTCAATGACATTCTCTGCCCAATAAATACGCTACACTGGCTCGCTGCCCCACTTTCTGGCATGTAAACTGCATATTTTTTAACAAAAAAATAAGCGCACGTTGCAACACTGAGTACTATTCTGTTACCGATTTATTCTGTGATTTAAATGTTCAAATAGCTTAGAACTTCACCCCCCCCCCGAATTTTAAATTCTGTATCCGCAATTCTAGATCGGCATGTCATAAGTCACTTTTCGTTTTGTTATATGTGAACACAGTTCTCTAGCAATTTAGAGTTATCATGGAATTTTAACGTTGTCTTCCTTGAAGGTGTTCGCTTTGACAAGAGCTTAAACCTCGATCTCAAATCATTCTTGTGATTGTGCATAAACTAGAAGGTAGCATGAAAATTGTGAGGTTTAGTTCGACCTTTCCAGCAGTTTCTAAATTAGACGATCCAGCCAATCGGCAGAGCTGTCATTTACCACTTACAGTGAACAAAAAGATAAAAGGCAGAGTTCTTGGCACGTCTATTGCATTTGAGTATTCGTAACAATACTTTAATAGCCAATAAAGTTTGAATGAAAGCGTCGTCGTCGTACAAAAATTGATTGCGCTGCAAAAACAGTATTATTTTTTATGTATTATTTCATTGTGAAATCCATCAAATATTTTTTAAAGAAATGTTAAAAGATTGATACAGCTTTAAGCCTCTGTTCCGATAGCAAGACCACAAGAGTTAAGCCTGGTACACAATAGAGCTGTGTGCTTAGTATGATGTCATTCGTAGTTGTTGGCGTAAAGAGAAAATTTTAGTGTGCAGTTCAGTTTTTTTAGGTTTATTTACTCCTCAGGGGCGCGGGAGCCTCAGGGGCAGAGGGGGCAGCTGACTCCGTTCCGAGGTACCGCGGGGCAGAACAGGGCCAAGTAGTTTCCCTTTCGCACTTGCAATAACGAATGACTGTCCAAGACTGGAGACAAATGATCCAATGTGTTCTGGTTTAAGTCCCATCACGTATAAACACGATATCCATTTAAAATACGTATCCATTTTGAATTGTTATACTTGTTTGTCTAGTTGTATAAACAGACATTGCTCTCCAAAATGAATGATGCATAGAAAAAGGTGCCCTTTCTGGACAGCTGCCCCCCCTTCGACTTTTTCTTCCAGGGTGCCTGGTACTCATGACGCTTAAGGCAAACAAGAGTTATTGAAAACTTACAAAAGTGCACCGCAAACACAGGGTTTTCTGCTTATGCCAACAGCCACAAATGTCATTTTGCTATGCACATACTTCTAGCGTGCGCCAGGCTTTATGTGATCATTACGATCAAGCACGAGGAGAACCACGCGTTTATGTCAAATGTTGATTTCCAGACAACTACAATTCTTGAAGGCATCTTTGAGGAGATATAATACACTTAAATATCGTAGTTAACGACGTTAGAATTCAATTCTAACACTCGACATCAGATGTTCACTTGATTTGCGCCCATTTGGCACGGTATGTCGAAGGAGCTCTGTCACACAGAATGCCCTCGTATACTAATGTCCTCAGGTGTTTTGGCATTTGAATCGTCACATCCTATAACTCTATGATATATATAAACTGCAGACTACTGCTTTATATCACTTCTAACAAATACTTACCCCAACATAGGATCTAATGCCATACGAGGTTCACCGTCATAGTAAAATTTTACTATCACTCTCTTTTGTTTGCCCCCTAAACTTGAGGCGTAAATGGCTGAACTTGTGCTAAAGAATACTTGACGTTGTATCCAATCAATTGCAATATCATATACAAAATCTTCGTTCTTCATCACATTAGTCTTGTTTGTTCCTTCAAAGCTTGCCTTGTATATATTATCATAATCTTGAAAATACATTTTCTTATCAACCATGTCAATATCCAAAGCACCAGAAGAACGAAGATCCCGCATGATAAATGTTGTATTAAGAGTGTTCAAGTCAGTTGCCAAGATTTCATTGCGGGTAGCAACAAGTAAGTATGGTTGCGGATAGAGACCTGTAAAATGTTAATAATTGATTAAAGAACAAAATAATAAATTGCTCCAAAAATCTTTCTTCCACAAGGGCTCACTGCTTGGTCTTGAAAAGTCCTATCTGCATTTCTCAGCGCTTCACGTAGGTCATGCTGAAGAAACGGGGCATATTACACGAGAGAAATTAGGCAGCAACTTATATAAGACGTGGCGTTTCTATGGAAATTTTCAGCTTGACCTTTTAAACACGAAATTTTTTTTTTCACTTTTCTAGCATAAACATGCATCTAAAAAGTTTAAATGTAAGTTAAAAGCTTTCTTAGCGTGGTGTATGGCAGAGCTGCTTATGCTTTTTGCACCTAGGACCGTGTCTGATTATCTGACGACGCAGTCCGCTCTTTCCTTGCATTCATTATACTTTTGGGAACTTAATTGCAAGACTCCATTTTGTTTAATTCCTGCAATGAAATTGAGGGCGAGCTTCCCCCTTTTCAGCACTATTACAGCTCTGGTCAGGTTCAGACCATCGAACTTCGAGCGTACACATGCATAATTAATGATAATTAGTGAAAATAAACCATTTTTTCCAAAAATGCAACTGGTGACAGTGTGGCATTTTAAAATTTTCCGATGAAAAAAATGTTTAAACAATGTTCATTTAAATTGTCTCGCGGAGATGTTTACATATGAATCTAACTGCTTTCAGTTCAGCGAGCAAATCCGTATACAAAGTAAATAAATTAGTTTGGTGCGCCCATTGCACGATGCATGAAAGGAGCTTTGCCACAATATGCCACAAACTTCAGGTGCTATGCACTTTATATATTCTTCTTCTCACAGGTTTGGCCCAACGGCCCATCATGTCAGCAGGATCAGTCCTTATTAATGAAACCCTTATCCTGTAATGTTGCACCCGATTTTCTTTTGCCCATGAAAAAGCCTTTCGTCAATCGAATGCCAATGTTATGATTCCTATTCTGTGCTCCCTTACAAGTAGATCAAGCTGCTCATCACTGATGATGCTATAAGTAGCTGTGAAATTCAATTGGAAAGAAATATAAATTATGGGAAAACGTCAATTATATAGTCATTGAAAATTTTAGCAATAATTTGCGTTTAAAATAGGGAAACAATGCATGAATTCAATTTATCACAACAACATATTAAATGGTCAGTCTGTGCACATCATCACTGATCATTCATATACAATGACACATTAAAAAAAGGACAAAGCAAATTGATTTATTGCATCATCAAATGGTAAGATCTTTTTTATATCATTTATAATGACAATGCACTCAATAAACTTACTGATAGTTGACAGCTTTTACGAAATAAGCTTGTCAGACAGCCTTCTTCTTTTTGAATATATTTCTCCTTACTATCCTGCCTACATGCCGTCCATCTTTCAATATCACTGTGCAGCATTAAAATCCCACATGGGGAAGTATTGAGGGCCTGCTCTTTTGAGGTCGGATATCCCAAGTTAAAAGGGGTGTTGAAATTGTGCTGAGATCCCACCTCAAATAGTATTTGCATACATTTTCAAAGTTGTGTTCATATGGAGTTTGAATCATCCCAGTTAGGTGGGATCCCACTGTAAGTAAGCCGGGATCCCTGTGAGTTGGGATTAAAATTCTCCATACAAACATAACTCCTTCGTTTAATCGCAGCTAGTCAGGATGGAAACAACCGCGCATCACGGAGACGTGACTGGAGTGGGATGATAATTGGGATGAATTCCACATGAAAGAAACAAGAAAGTCACCTCGGCAAGTCAAGCTATCTCACCGAACCGGGATATCCCACCTCATTTCAGCATTCCCTGAGTATCATTTTGCAATCACCCGATGCTAAAGCGCCAACAATCACAGTGGATAATTTTCAATTACACAGATAGATGGAATTTTATCATTTATACATTTACTATTAGTGTATTAAATTATTTAAATCTACAGAACTAAACGAAAAGAGAATATTGGTTCCTATCCATAAAATATTAATAACTTACCAGTAACACTTAAGCCAAATGATTGCATCCCACGTTCCAATGGTCTTTTTCCAGCCCCTAACATGTTTCTCATTTCAGTAATGTTAAAACCTTGCTCTAACAAAAAGTTTACCAGCACTTCGCTTATGTCAAAAGAATGCTTTCCACGTCTGCCAGTATATACTTTCCTCAGGCCCGTGCTAACCCTTGAGGCATTAAAACGTTGCTCACAATGATGTAATTCCCGATAGGCTGTGCCAACCAACTCAATTGTTCTGTCGTCAATACCATTATTGAAAAAATAACTCATAAGTACGTCAAGCCTTAAAGTAATGCCCTCAAAGCACTTCGGGTCATTCAAACAATCTAGCCTATATATTAGATATTCAACACTGTTCAAGGCACTAACTGTATCTGCAATTTCGATCGGTTGCACTGTGTTCCCTTCCGACAATCTCGCTGACGCCATACTTCTTCGACAATCAAAGAGGCGTTAAATCTCAAGCACTGGGTACGAATATATTGGTCCGGGGGGTTGTCTTCGTGTTTGCTTAATTAATATTGGTGGAGATTTGACGCTATCGTTCAACTCCGCCAATATTATACATATGGTAACTTTTTCAACATTGAAATTGTGATGTATGTTAAATGCGGGCATGTTCAATGTCCAGTTCAACACTTCAATGCCGAAAGCATGCAGCTTTTGCAGGCCCTGTTTAAGTTCAATGACGAAAATATGTTGAATGTTCTGCATGTTCAATGCTAGATTTAACTTCAATGTCGAAAGCATGATATACATTAATATTGGTTGTGATATGACGCCATATTTTAAATGCCCTCTTTAAATCAATCAATACCACTAGGTTGAACATTTTCTGTCTTGATTCATCATTTGTTTGGCTGTTTATTCCAAGCTGAGGGGACGCCTGTAATAATTCAACTAGGCCAAGTTGTAGTGAAACATTCGTTCCGTAGCAAAAGAGTAGAGGGAAAAAGGGGCTTCCAGCACAAAGCTGCCGTGGGCGCTTATTAGAGGTGTTTTACTCAAATTTATGTAATACTAATTTATACTAAACAAGTTAAAGAGGTGTTTTACACAAATTTATGTAATACTAATTTATACTAAACAAGTTTAAGAGGCTTTAGCACAAAGCTGCCGTGGGCGCTTATTAGAGGTGTTTTACACAAATTGACGTAATGCTAATTTATACTAAACAAGCTCAAGGAGCTTTTAGCACATTTCATTTTGATATAAAACACACACAATCTAATTTACATATTAGTCGCATGACTGCACAATAATATTCAGCGATATATAATGAGATTAAAACGTCTCAACAAAACCTACAAGAATACTTAATAAAGAATCCTATTATTGATGATGAGGATCCTGATATAACTAGAGAAGACAGAGAGTTACAATACTTAAAGAAATATGGAGCAATTAAGTATCAAGGTGACAACAACAAAGATACAGAGCAGCGTCGAATAGAGATGCTTCAAAAACACGGTTTAAAAAAGAGTAAACATGAGACAGACTTGTTAAATCAGTTTAGTAAAAGGAAAAAAATGAATGAGAATAAACTTATTCAACCTAATTTGCATATTGCTCGCATGACTGCACAAAAAAACTCGACGATATATAGTAAGAATAAAAATATGTCAAACAACCAACAACCCAAAAATTACGCTTGGATTCCTGTGTATAAGGAACCCAGTATCTTTGAAAAAGCAAAACTATATAATAAACCTAATATGACTTCCTATGAGAGATCTAAATTATATCCTAAGGTTAATACTAAAGAAGTGAAACAACCAGAACGTAAAATAATAAGAGATGAAGAGACTTTCTCAGGAAGGCAAAGAGGACTTGCATCAAAAGAAAACTTCTTTACTCCTCCTGAACAACTTGATGATAATTTAGTGGATGAAGAACGACCAACTCGATATGTAAATGAGTCTAATGCTGATGCCTTAAAATCAGTTGGACCAGATACTTCCGCAAAACAAGCTTTGAGTAGATTTAGAGAAATTCAATCACATAGAAAAAATGTAGGTAGACCACAAGGAAGTTATAAAATAAAACCCAATGGTCAAGAGTACATTGTGAGGAAAGTTGAACCAAGACAAGTTCCAAAACCTAGAGTTAAACTAACCAACCAAAAGACACAAGACACTTTACCCACAAAAGTAACTAAGGAACTTAATAAATTAGATGGACAAATAAAAAGATGGGGAATAAAGAACATAAACAAATACCTAAACACCTTAGAAAATACGATAAACAAAGAAAACTATGATGACAAAACTGCGGATATTGTTACAAGTTATATAAACGGGTATATAAAAAAATATAGAATAAAACCAACCCCAAAACCTCGTTCAAGACTAACTCATTTACTTGATAAACCTATAGAATACATTGGGGTAGAACCTTTAAAACCTACAAAGTATATACCCCCAAGACCAACCCCACCTCCAAGAACAAAGAAACAAGCTCATAAGCAAAAATTTAGGCAATCGGATAATTGGTTGCTTGAGTTTGTTCCAGAACCTATTAAAACAAAAGTCTCCTACACTTATACACAAATGAAGAGTAAAATTATGAAAATATATAATCAGGAAGAGGAAGATGAACCAATTTTAGAGTTACAAGAAACTGCTATGAAGGGTAGATTAAAAACTTATAAATTGTATTTTGACGAATATGATACTAGAAACTATGATTTTCCTAAAGTTTGGTTATTATTCCATGTTAAATCCACAGCTATTAAGCTTTTAGAAACACTTAGAAATAATAAGGTGCAACTCATTTTGATTTGTAATATGATAAAAAGGGATCCTGCTTCAAACGTGATCATAGAAGAAGTATCAGGTTACTTTAGTTCAAGATATCATAGAATATTATTCGAATCAGACATATATTCTATTTATGATCAAATGGTAGACATCATCACAGAAGAATTTGCAGAAGAAAGAAAGAAAGGTTCAGGTTGGGAATTTGAGAGGGTAATTAGATTAGATATTCATACAGCGAAATATGATCCCCTCAAAGGTTCATCGTACATTCCTAAACCAAAATATATCGCAGACAAGAAGGCAACTATCAACCCACAAAATAACTTAATCAATCCTGATACAAACGAACTTGATCAGCAATGTTTTAAGAGGGCTGTTTCCATAGCAACATTTACAAAGCCTGGTGTGATAGGACTCGTGACAGAATAACAAATAATCTTGTTGAGTCAGCAAAAACTCTTGATTGGACAGGCATTAGGTTTCCTACTCCAGTTGAAGATATTAAGAAATTTGAAAAGAACAACAACTTAAAAATAAATTTATTCGGTTATAATGAAATAGACAAGGTTTTCCCCAGACTAAAAATGCATGATGATCCTGACATTAGACTGTTACTACTAGAAGATAAACATTATATAGTGATAAGTAATTTGAGTAGATTAACAAGAGTACAATTAACCAATAAAAAAGTAAATCATTATGTTTACGACTTTTGTTTACAACACTTTTACAGCGAAGATAAATTAAAAGAACATAAAGACTACTGTAAGATGCATATACCCACAAAAGCTGTTTATCCGAAACCTAATACTTTTAAAAAGTTTGAAAATTATACAAAGCAGTTTAAAGTGCCTTTTATCATCTACGCAGATTTTGAATGTATTACAAAACCTATAGATAATAAGTTGTGTGAAAATACAACACAATATCGACAGCATATTCCTATCAGCTACTCTTGCTTTATAAAATCCTTTGACGATTCAATTTATGAACCAAAACTACGTAGTTACACCTATAAACCCAACAACCCAAAATCTGTTGAAGAGACATTCGTTGAAGACATCGAGTCGGAAACTAGAAATATTTACAAAAGGTTTTACAAACACCCAAAGAAAATGATTCTCACAGAAAAAGACGAACAAGACTTTGGTGAATCTGAAGTGTGTCATATCTGTCATAAACATTTTGGATATAAAAATACCAGTAAAAATGACTCTGATGAATATGAAGCGGATAAAGTTAGAGATCACTGTCATTTTACAGGAAAATACAGAGGTGCCGCGCATAATAAATGTAACCTTCAACTGAGAAAATCGAACTCTATTCCTGTTGTGTTTCATATTTTAAAGGGTTATGATTCCCATTTGTTCATAAAACCTTTAAATAAGACCCCGGATCAAGTCAACTGTATTCCAAAAACAGGAGAAAAATACATAAGCTTTACAAAATACCTTCCTGTAGACAGCGACAAAGATGGTAAGACAACTTCTCATCAATTGAGACCTATAGATTCTTTCAAATTTATGGCAACCAGTCTAAGCTCATTAGTAAGTAATTTAACACAAGACAGATTTAGTTGTCTTAAAAGATATTATCTAGACCATGTGAAACTACAGTCTACAAAAGGGGTTTTCCCTTATGATTATGTAAACAGTTTTGATAAACTTAAGGATCCATGTTTACCTTCTAAGGAGTCATTTTACTCTAGACTTAATGATGAACATATTTCTAACAAAGATTACTCTCACGCACAAGAAGTTTGGAACACTTTTGGTATGACTTCATTACGAGATTATCATGACTTGTACTTAAAAACAGACGTTTTACTTTTAGCAGATGTATTTGAAGAATTTAGAAAAGTGTGCCATAGACATAATAATCTTGATCCCGTACATTATTTTACAGCCCCAGGTCTAGCTTGGGATGCGTGTCTAAAATTAACCAAAGTAGTATTAGAACTTTTGTATCAAGAAAATATGTATCTCATGATTGAAAAAGGAATCAGAGGAGGTGTTTCAATGATTACAAAACGCCACATCAAGGCAAACAATAAGTATCGTCCGGATTATAATCCAAATTTACCAAGCATTTATGTACCATACTTAGATGCAAACAATCTTTATGGGTGGGCAATGATGCAAAAACGTCCCACCCACGGAATTGAATGGATGACGTCATCAGAACTCGAAAATTGGGGAAATGTAGGTGAAGATCAAGGTTGTATACTAGAAGTAGACTTGGGGGTACCCAAAACGTCTTCATGATCTTCATAATGATTACCCCCTAGCACCAGAGAAATTACAGACTCAAATGGATGAAGGTATAATGACAGAAAAACTTGTTCCTACTTTAAACAGTAAGAAAAATTATGTAGTTCACCACGTTGCATTGAAAAAATACCTTGAAAAAGGTTTAATCCTAAAACGGATTCGTAAAGGTATAAAATTTTACGAATCAGAGTGGCTGAAACCCTATATAGAAAAGAACACAAATCTAAGAGCTGCTTCAAAGAATAAATTTGAAAAAGACTTCTTTAAACTTATGAATAAATCAGTGTTTGGTAAAACCATGGAAAATATTAGAAAAAGATCGAATGTCGAATTGGTCAACAAAGAATGGAGACTTAGAAAGTTAACAAAGAAACCTGAATTTAAGGCTGTTACCATATTTGATGAAAACCTAGTTGCAGCTCATAGTTATAAAACAAAAGTTGTTCTAAACAAACCAATCTATGTGGGTATGAGTATCCTAGATCTTTCTAAAACTCTAATGTATGACTTTCACTACAATTACATAAAACCAAAATATGCCGACTCAGCAAAACTTGGTTTCACAGACACAGACTCTTTACTTTATGAAATTGAGACTGAAGATTTTTACAAAGACATTTCTGCAGATTTAGAAAAATGGTTTGATACATCTGAAATAGTCACAGACAATCCTTACATCAAGAAAGGACTTAACAAAAAAGTTCCTGGATTTATGAAAGATGAATGTGGTGGTACTCAAATTACAGAATTTATAGGATTAAGATCCAAATTATATTCTTATCAAAAAGAAGGCTCTTGTGAAGTCAAAAAATGTAAGGGTCTAAAGAAATCGGACATAGATAAAACTTTAAGATTTTCTCATTATAGAAACTGTTTATACAACGGTGTTCCTGTGAAAAGATCCGTGAATACGATAAGACATAGAAAACACGATTTGTTTTCAGAAACTATGGAAAAGATTGCCCTGAGTTCTGATGATGACAAAAGAATTATATTACCGGATAAGATAAATACATTATCTACAGGTCACTATAAAACGTAAAAATCTCCGAGGTTCAAAGAACTCAAAGAATAAAAAAAAAAGTTTCCATATGTAACCTGATACTCAAGTTACACATGGAAACCTAACTTCTCTAAACACGCCCAGTCTGGTTCAGGTCAATTTTGTAGATGTCACTCCGAATATTTAAATCAATTTTTTTGTCATAAGCCATTCTAATTGCTCTAGAGCTGATTCCAAAAAATTCCGCTGCTTTAGTAATACTTGGAAAAACTTCAGTCCACCCGGAACTCACATGAATCATTCTCGTTTCTTTTGGTTTTGTCATTATTTGTTTAATAACATAACTCATAGTCTTTCCTAACACCCAACCTCCTGCGCGGCCTAGGAGTCCAGAAACAACGTGTTGATATTCACTCATTTCTTTTGAAGGTTTATAAAAATCGTCCAAAACTGGTTTTCTAGAGAAATTAAGCTCTTCTTCATGGTATTGTTCATAAAGTCTCTTCAATGCTTCGTTTGTTGTATTGATGTCATTATTAGCATCTGAAAGCTCTTGACGAAGTCTAACAAGTTTGTTTTTTCTAGAAGTTTCTTTTTCAAACCATTTTTCTTTTTCAGAAGCAAGTTTTTCCAAAGCTAAGTTGTGTCTCTTCATTTCTTTTTCATAACCAGAGTGATTCAATTTACTGAATAAAAATCCAGCCCCAGCAAAAGCAAAAAGATTAAACACTGCTGTTATTACCGTAGAAGTCATTTTATTTATCAATTTTTTCAGGAATGATTTTTTTATCTTCAAGATATTTGACAATAACAGATCCAGCCACAACAGCACCAGCCAGTTTTAAAGTTCCATTAATATTTGAGGTGTACCCAAAGGTTCTCCAAAAGCTTTTTTACTTAGCATAGAAACTCCCACAGCTGACAATGCTAGTACAGCTGCGTTGTAAAGTTGATTTATAAAATTAGTTTCATTTGAAGCGCTCATTTATTTAATAACTTTTTCAAAAAGTTTTAATTATGTTCTGAAGCAAAGCTTCTGTTCTGAAGTTTTACTTCAGTCAAAAGTGTCTAGAACAGTTTGAGGTTCGGGTTCTTCTAGAACAGGACTAAGTTTTTTCGGCTCTGCTTTTGTGATTGAAGTTTTGTTGTTACTACCATAATAATAAAATAAACCAACTCCAAATAACGCCAAGACTATAGGGAAATACCCATATGACGTCATAGTGTTGTTGTCATTTTGTGCTTGATCTTGAAGTTTCTTTTTTGCTTCCTTAGCTTTTTTAGACATTTCTGCAAGTGTTTTTCCTGCTTCTTCTTTCTTTGAATCTTTAACTTTGTTTTCTACGGTGGTTATTTTAGGTTGTTGTTCTTGTGAGCTCATTTATTTATCAGTTTTACTAGTAAAAAATTTCTTGCTTGGTTGATTTTTAAGTAAAAACCTAGTAAACTCATTTCTACTAGAAATCTACTTAAAATTTAACCGGTTGAAAACTCAGTAAAAACCTAGTAAAACTGAAGAAATTCAAAGTTTGTTGTTACGCATCAGTGACAGTTTCCACGGCAACATTGAGGTTAGATTCATTTCCATAATTTCCACCTGCTGTTTTACGAATTTGAATATAAAACATGACCACTTCATTAACATTTGTTACTTGATCCTTAAGATAAACTGAAAAACCTAACAGAACAGATTGATAGCCTCGAAAATTTATTATATTTTTGCTAATTATGTTTACTGTTTTGATTTCTTGTTGTTGTTTAGAACCATCTTTCATATAAGCAAGAGTTGCATACCTAACACTAAGGTTTGAAATGACAGCATCATTGTCAAAAGTGTGATTTAACAAAGTTATTTTTGTTTTGGAATTGATGCCTTGTAAATAAATCGATATAGCGGGATAACCACTGTTTAATGTCTTTGGTTTATTCCAACCTGATTTTCCTTGTAAGCTTTCATAGGAAAAGTTATACAAGTATGTTTTAACAATGTCAGATTTATAATTAAGTTTTTTTGGTGTGTAGCCATAGTTGAGCGTCATTTATTTATGACCGTTTCTAAACATTTTCTTAAGATAGTTTCATTTCCATAACCCGTTGGTGGATTGATTTTAGCAAATTTAGGATATAAAAACACAATTTCACTAGGATCATTTACATAGTCTTTCAAGTTAAATGATTTGTTTATAAGAAATACATGATTTCCATTAGGTTTTCCAAAGTAGTTTTTGTTATCATTACCACTGACTACGCCACGATAATTTCCAAATATATAAACTGGAGCTCCAAGATTAAACTCATGTTTTGACTTGTCTTCTTTAACAACAACTAACCCATATTGAAATTTAGTGTCTCCATATAGTTTGCTATCAGTGTCGATTGTATGCGGTTGAAGAATCAACTTGGTTGTATCATTACACAAGTTTTCTACATAAGGAATATTATAAGGAATACCACCAAATAATTTTGCTGGGTAGCCCCACGAACCTGTTATTTGATTGAAGGTTATATCAAAATATAGTTTCTCTGTTGTTTTTGTTGTTTTTGTTTGTTTCTGTGTGTAACCATAGTTGAGTGTCATTTATTTTGCAAAGAAATCAAAAAATAAATCTTGAAACAAGTATACCAAAAACAAAACTTATTATAACTAATTCCGGCGTATTAGTAGGAGTTTTTTGCGTATTAACTGAAGTTTTTTGCGTTATCTTAGGTTTTTGCGTGTTAACTGAAGTTTCTTGCATAATCTTAGGTTTTTGTGTGTTAACTGAAGTTTCTTGCGTAATCTTAGGTTTTTGTGTGTTAACTGAAGTTTCTTGCATAATCTTAGGTTTTTGTGTGTTAACTTGAGTTATTGGTGTTGTATAGTTAAGTTTTTCATTTTTACCAAATTTCATACTTGTTGTGGCAGTAGTCAAAATATTTTTAAATTCTGCTGAAGGTTTATCTAGGATTATCATATTACTTGGAATTAGGATGAGTCCAGGGCTAATTACCATATTCAAAACAACATTTGTGTCCTGAATAGCCTGTCTCATATTACTTATCATAACGGTAGGATCGTCTTGAATCACAGTATGCTGTACTAGCTTGTGAAAAACATCTTGAGTTTGGGAACTTTTTGCACCTTTGTTCACAATAGACCATCTACTCTTAGCTTGTGCTCCTAATATACAATAAACATAACTCTCCATAGCTTGTTGTAGGAGATTTTGTCCTGTTTGTGTAAGACCATCGCTTGTCTGTTTTATAAATGATTTCCAATCTTCCGACTCTGACTTTGGAATTATCTTATCAACAAATTCGTAACCAATACCCAAAATCCCCATACTTTTGTTATGTTTAGGAAACACGTAATGATATTTTCTGACTCCTGGGTGCTTTTCTAAGAATACGCTTAGAGATTCCCGCGTATGTTCTAGTTTGTGTTTCCACACTTTTTTTGTAGGAATATCCTTTTGAATCAGCTTTAGGTCGTTTTTGTTGACATAGGACTTAAGCTTGTTTGTATATCTCAGGAACCTCTTCATATGATAATAAACATAGTACTTGACAATACTTGAAATCACTTTAGGTTTACCTAACCTAGTGATGTGTTCTAAAGAAATTCCAGATTTGTAGGACAACACGTAAGCAGCAACTAAGCTTGTAAAATAAGGATCTTCAAGGGTGTTAAACTTTTCTTTAGTGACGTCATCGCTTGGGTTTCCCCATTTGATCTCGATCGGTTCAAAATGACAATTAAAACTATCATTTTCATTCACATAGATGTCAAATTTTTCAAAGTCTAAGAGATCTTTGATCTTAGATTTTTCCTTCAGTTTCAATTCTGTAAGAGTTCCTCTATTATTCCAAATTCTAGGAGTCCAATACAAAGCATAAGAATATTTGTCTTTAAATGTCTCTGAAGTAATGTCTGTTCCATAAGATTCACTAACAGCATAGTCTATCCTAGTGTCAAATGACAAATCATCCGGATCAACAATGACAGTAAATTCAAACTTGCTTAGATCAGCATTTGGATACTTTTTGACAAAGTCAGATTTTAGTTTTTGTACTTGAGTGTTATGAATATTCATAGCTTTTTCATAATTTTTACCATATACAACCTTGTAAAATTCTTTGTTCATTTATTTAAATAAATGAACAAACTAACTGTGATTATCAACAATCATCATAAAGAACTACATTTAGACAAAACAATCGAAACAACATCAGACTCTAGATTATTTCTCAAGTCAGCTTCAATCTTTTGGAACTTTAGAAACATCATTTCTAGAAAAAACAACTTTATCAGCAAAGATGATGTGACGCTTTTACTTCCGGTTGGTTACCTAACATTTGACGATATTAAATATAAACTAAAAAAGTATAAAATTGAACTCGAAAAACTTCCCTATACAAATAAAACCAAAATATTTTGTAAAGAAGAAAATTTAAACCTAAAGAACTTTGGAACACTACTTGGATTTGGTATTAATAAAAAAGTGTCAAAAAACACTTGGACAGAGTCTGAAAAAGAGTGTGACATTAACAATGGACTAAGATACTTTAGAGTACATTGTGATGCTGTAAATAAGTCTTTGAACTTTAACCCAGAAGGAAAAAGAAGGTCGGCTTTTGTAACTTTACCCATTGCAACAACTCAATCACTTAGTGGGTCTGTTTCTCATTGCAAAGACATCGAGTCTGAGGTGTCGGTTTACAACAGAATTTGGAATAAATTTACTTTTGACATTACGACGGGACCTGGGGAAAACCTAAATATTGGATTTGTATTACTAGAGCTTTATATAAAATAAAATGGACAACTTCAAATTAGAACAGGAACTTAGGAGTTTATACTACGATCCAAAAACGGGATATAGGTCTATTGAAAAACTTTATAGAAAGGCTGTTGAAAATGGAATTCACGTGACCAGAAAACAAGTTAGGGATTGGATAAAAACTCAAGACACTTATACTCGATACAAACGTATCGTTAGGAAACATAAAACACAACAAACTTATGTTAATGAGTTAGGCGAACAAATTCAAATCGATTTGGTAGACATGAGCAAACTGAGATATAAAAATCAAAGTTATAATTGGATTCTAACAGGTATAGAAATTTTATCCAGATTTGCTTTTGCTGTTTCTGTTCGTAAAAAAGACACAGAGAACATGACTGAAGCTGTGAAAAAACTTTTAGAAGAGTTTAAATCTAGATTTTGGGAATACCCAAAACGTAGTTCAATTTGATGAAGGCAAAGAATTTTACAACGTGGGTGTGAAAACTTTGTTAGAAAATTATGGAATAAAATACTTTTCTACAAAGTCTGATAAGAAAGCAGCAGTTGTGGAAAGATTTAACAGGACTTTGAAGACTATGATGTGGAAATACTTTTATTCTAAAGGAACTTATCAATGGACAGACGTTTTAGATGAACTCGTTTATAATTACAATCATACAAAACACAGCGCCATTTTGATGAAACCTGCTGACGTCAGCAAAAAGAATGAACGTCAGGTTTGGAATACCTTATATGGTCATTGGACGGGGGAATACCCTTAACCCAAATACAAAATAGGAGAATAAGTTCGTGTGAGTAAATACAAAAATACTTTTGAAAAAGGTTATGAAGCTAACTTTACAGAAGAGATCTTCAAAATCAGTAAGATTTTCAGAGGTGATCCTACCACTTATGAAATTGAAGATGTCACAGACGACGAGCCTATTCTTGGTAAATTTTATGAAGAAGAACTGAGTCCTGTAGACAAACAAGACGACATCTACGGAGTTGAGAAAGTCTTAAAAACAAAAGGAAACATGGCTTTGGTAAAATGGTTAGGTTATGACAATAAACATAATTCTTGGATCAAAAAATCTGACATAAAAGACTTGAAATATCTTTTATAAATAAATGGAAAATAATGAGTTTAATGATTTAGACTCAGACGCAGACGCAAATAAAAAACCCTTACTAGAGGACAACACAAATCAAGATTTTGAGGAATCTGTGCTTGACAATGACACACAAGAAACTTCATTTATCAATCCAAATTTTGAGAACTTAGATGTTGGTTTAGAAAGTATCAAAAGACCAGAAAATCAGGCTACTAAAGCAGTTGAAAATTTTATAAGACAATCGCGTCCCGATTTTATATCTAAAAACACAGAAAGAGAAATGGAGTTAAGACTTAATATCAACACAACTGCAAAAAATCATATAACCTATAAACCTTTGCTAGAGAATAATGAAAGGGGAAAACCCCAAATTGTGTTAAAAAGAAATAAAACTATCTTTGAATATAATTATAATGTAAACTCGAAATATGTACAAGAAGCAATAAAACAATTCAACGATGAAATAAACCTCATAGTTGAAGATTGGAAGAATGAATATACTGATAAATTTTATAACTCCGTTGATACCATAGACGCAGCTGCAGATATGTCTTACATTCCTGAATTGTCTCCTCAAGAAAACAGAGAATTTCAAGGCCTATTAAATCCTGCTGAAAACACAGCTGGTTGTCTTGGTGATGATGGAGCTTTACAAAGACAGGCCAATCATTTTCAAGAGTTACTTAATGAAACAATAGATAAAAGAGACGCTGCAGACAAAGCAGGTAATTATGAAGAATATATTGAAATGGAAGAAAGAGTAGTAGGTCTAAGAGAAGCTGTGAATAGAACAATAAGTCAAAGAAGTAATGAGGAAACAAGACATAATCAAATTCTGGATCGCCAGCGACTTAAAAAATTTAAAGAATGGGCCAACAAAAATATGGTTGCTTTGAGTGGTGTTGCCATAGTAATAGGGGGAATCATCACATCCATTATTATTGGAGGAAGAACTGTGATTCAAAAAGGATCTCAGGCAGTGAGTGCTTTTGGAAAAACCTTAAGTAAAATTGGAAAAGAATTGGGAGCTGTTGGAAACCTAATTCTGGGTGTTTTGGATACAGTTTTAAAATGGGGGTCAAAAGGATTAAATTTCTTGGCAAATAATTTATGGATATTAGCATTGACATTAACATGGTTTGTCGATGACATGTATAAAAACAAAAAAATTTAAAAAGTTATTAAATAAATGGAGAAATTAATTCCAGGTTTTAGAAAACTAAAAATGTCTGACATCAAAGGTGTTAGAACAAAGCATAATATTACTTTTAATACAAACAAGACAAATCCAGAAGAAGAAATTTATGTAAATATTCCAAACTTGAAACCTGATACCTGTCTGGTTCCTGACAGTTTGAACCTTAAGTTTGATTTTAAGAATAAAAACGACAAACCATGGTTCTTAAATAATCTTGGAAAACTGCTTGTGGGAAAACTTAGCATCTCAGTTGGGGGTGAAAATGTTTATGACAACAATGGCCAAAGCGAACTCGAAGTTTACAAAGATCTCTGGCTGCCTGGGTATGTTCGAAATGAGCTTGTAGATTATGGAATTGCTAATGAAAACACGAGGAAGTTGATTTCCGGTTCAGATGATGGTGCAAAGACTGGAACCACTCAAAAAGTGTCGGATGCTTTGATGGCGTCTGTTCATGGAACAAAACAAAAAATAAAACTTGATAAAATCATAGCTGATCATGGTCTGTATTCTCCTTACCTCATGGGTCATAATTTTCAGTTTAAAATTACACTACCAAAAGCTTCGGATATCATGGTGGCGCAATCTGGGGAAAGTGTAGAAGGTTATACTTTGGAAAATATCAAATTAGAATATGAAACGATTGAAAATGAAACTTTAGCAAGTCAAGCTATTTCGGGATATGATGTTGGAAGAAGTTTGGGTTTTGAACACGCTACCTTGATGAAAACAGAAGAATGGGATAAAGCAAGTACTTTGGTAAATGAAACTGTAAATCTCCCAAGAAAATGTATGACTGCTTTTGTGATGTTATTTAAAAATAAAACTGTGACAGATAGTCAAGAATATTTATATCCAAATATTGAATCTGTTAAAGTTACAATTGAAGGAGTTCCAAATTGTGTTTATAGTCAAAGAATAAAAAAAGAAGATCTATACCCAGAAGCAAAAAGATTCTTTGGAAATTATGACAGTAACATGACTGTAAGAAAATTTTTAAGGATAAATTTGCTTTAGTTGTTGATCTTAGAACAATACACAAGAAAAACTTTGTTGGATCTGGAAGGAAAATTATAAATACTCAAAACGGAATTCTTCTTGAAATTATCAAAAAAGCCACGACAGTAAATGTGTTGTGTAAGATATTCGTAATTAGCGATGGTCTGATTAATTTCAAAAACAAAGTAATTGAAAATATGCACTTCTAAAATCTTTAGTTAATTATTAATTTTGGTTTTCATGTGTAACTTGAGTATCAGGTTACATATGGAAATTTTTTTTTTTTATTCAACAGTATAATTATATGGATATCTTAAATTGATGTCTAATTTTGAAAACCTGATATTTTTTAACTTTTCTAAAATGTTGCGTTTCTCCTCTTTAGACACTTCGCCTAGATAGTCATCAAATATATTTTGCATATCTTTTTTATTTGGATTATAAAATGAAACAAGTCTGGAAATATTTTCTCTATAAGGCTTAGCCACAGAAGTGTTGTTGAGTAATCACAATCGTACTTAAACCATAATGTCTAGCGGAAAAAGCAAGATTAACAAGTTTTGAAGTTCTATTTTTTACAAATTTTCCTGAGGCGCAATCATCTAAAATGATGAGTGAATTTGTTCCTTTTACAAAGTCAACAATTTGTTTTAAAAATGATTCAACGTCTTCTTGTTCCCAATTTATTACGATAAATTTTTCATCATCGCTGTAACCCCAATCTTGGTATGTCTTATTCCCCTCATAAGTTGGGCAAATTAAAAAAAATACAGTCAAAATAACCCATGTATTCTTGCTCTAATAAACTAAGAAGAAAATAGGTTTTTCCACAACAAGTGGATCCAACAATAATCATATTAAACGGGTCTTTTGCGTTGATAGACTCATAAAGTTTAGGTTGTTTTGTTTTGCTCAACAACTCAGATAAAATTCCTAAGTTATTAAAACTAGTTTATCTATTTGTAATTTTATCACTCCTTTTACTTTTTATTTTATAATTAGTTTTATTAGACATTTTATTCTCACTATATATCGCTGAATATTATTGTGCAGTCATGCGACTAATATGCAAATTAGATATTAGTTTCACTGTCTGTGTTAGGCGTGTTTGGACGTGTTTGAGCTGGGGGTTCCCCTTTATTCATTTTTTTATTGATAATATGTTCACCTACAATAAGCTCTCCAGAAAGAACTCCAAACAGAGGAATATAAGGAGTAACATATTCCATAATTAACTTTATATCTTGTCGAAATGGTTTTGCTTCTATGAGTTCTATTCCCAACTCTGTAGAACTATCTACAAGTTCAAGATATTGCCTTAGTTCAGAAAATTTTCCAACAACCGTGTCTGTCAACATGTCGTTTGTTTCTGATAATTGTTTTCTTTGATAATCTTTATATATTTGTTCAAGTGTTTCATAACTAGCTTTTTGATATAACTTTGTTTGTAAAGTTTACCATCAGATCGAACAAGCTCCTTTGATTCAGAAAGTTTCAAAAGTTTTTCACGTAATATGGATTGTCCTGAGTCCATTTATTTTATAAAAATTTTAGCCAATCAGAACCCAGAACTTGAGAACAAGCCCAGACTTGTTTGGTATTATGTTTGTATAGAGATTTCTAGACTAAATCATTTACGTAAAACGTGTTTTTTTATTGACAGGTCGAAACTCATTTGCATAAAAGGGGGCTGGGCCGGAATGTGCTAAAGCCTCTTTAACTTGATTAGTATAAATTAGTTTTACGTCAATTTGTGTAAAACACCTCTAATAAGCGCCCGCGGCAGCTTTGTGCTAAAGCCTTTTTAACTTGTTTAGTATAAATTAGTATTACATCAATTTGTGCTAAAGCCTCTTTAACTTGTTTAGTATAAATTAGTATTACATAAATTTGTGTAAAACACCTCTTTAACTGGTTTAGTATAAATTAGTATTACATAAATTTGTGTAAAACACCTCTAATAAGCGCCCACAGCAGCGTTGTGTGAAACACCTTTAATAAGCGCCCACGTCAGCTTTGTGCTATAAGCCCCCTTTTCCCTCCACTCAAAAGCAATTAATTTCCATCTAAATTGGTGGGTGAAGCAGGAAATGACTGCGCGTACCTTAACCTAAACTCGGCCCACACAAGAGCTATGCGCTTGGCAAAATGTCATTCTTGGCCGTTAGCTTAAACTGACAGCCCTATGGTGGCGGGGCACTTTTGTAAGTTTTTAGTGAGTTATTTTTGTCTTATAAGAGTCACGGGTGACTGAAAACTTGCAAAAGTGCATTGCACACGCGTGTTTTTTGCTAATGCCAACAGCCGCAAATGACATTTTGCTAAGCCCATAAAGCAGCGTATAATATTAGTCCAATATATTATACAATTAGCTCGGATGGAAACTTTCAACTTTCAATTAAAACCGCTCAACTTAGCATTAAAAGAACAAAACTTTTGCATTATTTAAACAGCAAACTCGAAGAATCCTTTATGGAACATTGGACAAAGCAGTTTCAACCGAGTGAAAATAGTAGCAAGTTAAGGGTTTACAAAAATATAAAAGTGCATTTTGAACAAGAAAAATATCTACCCGAAATTAGCAATTTCAAACATCGTCAAGCTGTCACAAAGTTAGGGATTTAAACTCGTAAACGTCCTGTTGAAACTGAGCGTTAAAACAATGTTCAATGCGGTGATAGACTACGCAACCGTTGCAATCAAAACGAGGTCGGAAATGAATAACATTTTTTACTCTCGTGTACAAAAGTCAAGTTGAATAACCTCGGAAAGAAATTTACTTATATAGTCTAAGCAAAATAAATAGCTCTTTCCGCTTATTTCACTCGGACGCCCTATTTAAATATACGTTGTCAATGCGAGACAAATCTGTATTACAAGTAGTGAGTAAATACTCTCTTGACATCCTAAACGTTTTGATAACATAAGTTGACAATTCTATTTTTTTTTTCAATCGCCTATACAATAATTCTAACCTCTTGTTATAAATATTTTTGCTGTTGTTCATTCGATGTACCAATTTGGTTTTTTTTTTTGAATAAAGTATTTTATTTTGGACAGTAAAGCAGTAGTTGTGGAGTGAATATTACGAAACCCGAATTGAGAGTCATTAAGAAGTTCAAAGTTGATCAAATAACATTCGTTTCATAATTTGGGTTATTGCTGAAAAACCGATATATAATAGTCTATGTCGGTCTCGCGGCTGCATATTTTTTGTAAACATTTAAATAACACACGACGTGAATGCACGTTTTACGTTAAGATGTAATTAATTGAGGCTAACATAAAATTATATACATAAAAAATATATTTTTGGCTTATTAATTTCTGCAAGTAGTTGGGAGAGAATTTCAGCTAAAAATTCATTTTTAGTGCAACTTTTAAGTCTGTCTTGTTGACACAGCTGTCAGTCTTTTTGCTATACCTTCGAGAACGCAGAGATAGAGATACTTGCAAAGACTGGCAAGTAGATAAAAACGTACACGCCATGCATTGTGCTCCTGCGACACTGGCATGCCCTCTTCGTTTTTTAAAAGTGGTAATCGTTGGATGTTCCAAGTAAACAAAAGCAATAAAATTATTGTGATGTGTAAGTTGAATTGGTGCTTTTCTGTTCATACAAGTGATAAGAACAGTTTTCCAGTGTTGCAGCTCATAGAATTGCTGTCCGTGCTAAGTTTTGTAAGGAGTACTTGTGAGGAATAAGCATCGAGTCTACGACAGGTTGATAGAAAAATGTAATCTTAAGAATACCATTTTGGGTAATGTAGCAAATCATATCAGCGAGGTTTGGTAGCGACCTTTGGTATTAAATATACTCATTCGAACTTTTTCCAAAATACAGTTGGAGTTTGGTAGCTTTGCTGCTTTTAGTGTAAGTGTATATTTCACAAGTCTTCAACCTGGGGATGCTATCTTTTAGCATTCCCTGCGTCGAGTTATTTAGCTGTAGATCAAGTTGGTGTAGTTTCATATCCCTATAAACGAGACGACTCTTTAGAAGCTATACACGCATTCTTTCTATGTGTTCTCTCTTTGAAGTTGTGAAATCATTTAACAACTCAAAAGCTCAACGATCCTAGGTTTTTATTACTTGTTCTACTGTGAGAACACAATGATTTGCAAAACAAAATCGTTTAGTTGCTGCTATTTAACGTTGTTGTTACATATTTTTAAAAGCAACGCCTTTTTGAAAATCCAGTAGAGCAGTCATGTTGTGTCCGATCACGGTGAAAGTTTGCAAAATAATTCAAAATAGGTTTTTCCTTCGACTGAAGAAGTCGCTTTTTTATTCTTATATTTAGAAGGAAACTACAAGCGATTCCTTAGTGTAAATTTGCAATGCTTATATATGTGGCACACATAAACCATCAGTTGATTTGAACTTGATTTATTTTAATAAATCTGATATTGCAATGTAAAATCATTGCAATATCAGGTAAAACCTGATATTGCAATGGTTCCAAAGGCACCATTCACGTAACGCTGAAGTTACGTCACGCTAGCTTAAAGAGAGTAACTTCCGTTGCTTTATGTCAGGTAAAATATATCTATGCTAATTGGAAAACTACTTACCAACGCATTCTAAGCTTCCGGGGACGTTAAAATAGCCTTCACCACATTTGCAAATATAAGAGCCGGGTATATTTTCGCAGGAATTATTAGATTTTGGTCCACATAGGCCAGACGAATTTAAACATTCATCAATATCTTTAAAAAGAATGAAAGTACTTAATAATAGATATTTAACTGAAGAATCGAAGTAGAGAATGCAAAAGTCGCTTTCAAAAAGTAAGAAATCAGCCATAGTTTTAAAAAAATGTAAAGATCATTCCCCAAAGATTTGTAGTTCCTTCATCTTGCCGGGCAAAAATGAAAATTGAGGAATGGCATGGGAAGTATGCGCAAAACACAAATAAAAATTTTTGTTTTCAATTTATTCATTTCTACGCTTTAAGAAGACAATCAATTTATGTACGAAATATATCAAACTTGCCTTCACAAAACTGTCCATTCCTTTTCCAACCGTGTTCACAAACACAGGACCACGAACCGTTGCTTTCTACGCAATATTCAAATTTACCGCACGGAGTTGCACATCCACTTGACAATTCTGTAAAACATGTAAAAGTAAAATTTAAAGTCAATTTGGAAATTTGTTGTCGGTAGTGTTTGTGCGATTTGCTTGTCACTGCAAGCTAAGTGCAGCTAAGATAATATATGTTGCGATCAATAAGAAACTGCCGTTGTTAAATGTTTTGATGAAACGAAATGACGCTTAACAGCAATCAGGAAGTGAATAAAATCATTTTTGCATGTCAAGCTGGGCCTGCAGTGTGCATAAGCCAGAAGATTGCCAGATAAACAACTTTTTGCTCTAAGATTTACATGCTCTTTCTCAACAAGTCAAATATTAGGTTGATTCAACAAACAATAACTAGTAATAAGGGCCTGTTTATATGGGCCAAAGTTATTCCGGTTAGCGAGGGAACTTTTCGACTAGCCAAGTAGTTTTGTATATGGCGAAACGTCATTTCTTACTTACTGGGGAGAGTCTCAGCTGTGACATCTACGTCTGTCATTTTGTTAAATTACAGATTGAAAAGTTGCTGACTATGCAGAAAATTATCTGGGTAGACGAGAACATTATGTACATTTGGAATAATTTTATCCCGTTAATCGAGATCTCGCCTATTGCAAGCGAGATCTCGGCAAGCAGGATAACTTTCTCTCGCATATGAAATCAATTTAATTTTTTGTACTATCTTTAATAAGACAAGGTCTCCCTTGCCAATTTGCCAAAAATATTTCTCGCTAACCGAGATAACTTTTGCCCATATGAATAGGCCCTACGACACTTTTTTTAGAAACCTAGTATGATAATAATTGTGTTCAATCTATACTAAAGAAATAGAGAGTGTTTGAAAAGTGTTTAGTGTACAATTGAATGGATAAATTTCCTACAAAATAAATGGATGTTGGAGTCTCATCGCACTATCAATAAATATAGAGAATTGTTTGAAACCTTTGTTTTTATAATTAAAGATTTTAAAGCGTGTGTTGCTCCTAATTTAGTTGCAGTTGTTTCTTTCATGAAGCACAATTTATAAAGCTAACTGGATGTAATATCAGTAAAAGCACCTGCGGAACAGAAATGAAAGAGGATTACGAACTACAGAGTGCGTATTTTCATCTCTATTCAGTAAAATATTTGTTGCAACGCGGAAGGCAACACAAGGGCCGAATTCTAAAGGCACATATGCTTGTCCTAAAATCATGCGCCAAGGAATTCTGCGGGGTTCCAAAGTGCGTACGGTTTTGCTTTTAACAAAGTTTGTATAAAAGTAGGCCTAACTGTGTCTAAGGTTGAAATTTTTTCAGTTACAAGACAGTTGTAAGACAGAGTACAGAATTTTTCATGCAACTTTATTAACCGTTCTAGAGTCTTTTTGTAAGTAAAACCTTTGGCGAAATAGTAAATTTGCATTTAAAAAAAACATCCGCTGATAAAGTCGGCTAGTTTTTGAAATAGTACTGTCTGACAAGCATTTGTCTATTCTTATGAGAAGGCAAAACCTTTGAATCAATACTTCCAAACGATCAAGAAGCGACATGTGCATGATTGTATATATGGTAAAGACACACTCGCTGGACTATCTACATCAAGTTAACATATATTAAAGATGAATTTCTTCGTGAAATGAAAATTATATATCATATTACACGTCTGGGTATTTTTGGGGAACTCTCATTCATTGTTCAACTTACATCACACAATAGTTAAGATTCCTATGGTTTTTGCATGGCGAACACAACAATATCAGTATTCGTTGAGGGTACAACACGTATATTTATTATAGCAAAGATTTCGGCGCGTTAGCCCGGAACTTCTTCAGTGAAACTAACTTGAAAAGATTGATACGTCATTTTTAGATCACAATTGTCGCGATCTGTTTGCTTGCATTTTTTAATTGTTGTATTAAAGGGCACGCGCAAGACAAGGGTTTAACTAAAGAGCATTGAAAAGAGCGGTCCACGTGCTACTTAGTAGCTTTCCCTATTGATATATGGATTTATGTTTGAATAATTGAATAGACTCTCATTTTAGGAGAAAATTTATATTTGTCATTTGCCAAAATGGTTGCTTTATTCTATTGCTGTGAGTGGCCATACTGCGGATTGTTTTTATGCAAAAACATTTGAGAGCTCAAAACACGAACTTAAAAAATATATTACGCATCGTTTTTTTTCGCAATTTATAATAGAACAATTATTGAATGTGGTTTTTGTGATATGCAGAATTACCAAGGTCAAAGTAAGTGTTAATTCAGCCGACCCCACGTCTCGGCTGATAACACTTACGGAGTGCAACCAATTCACATTGCAACTCATGTACATTCCTATGGCTAACATAAACTCTGAACAAATGAGTTCATACATAAAGGGCATTTTTTACGACAGACAACGAAGGAAAATTAAACAAAAACATTACATTGGTATGAATCCGCAAGCACCTTCATTGACTATGCATTACCACTTTGGACTAGAAGGAGAAAATAGACTGAGATTATAAATCCAGTAAGAGCCCACAGCATGTTTGCAAGGATCATTTAGAATATCTGTATTACTCTCAATTGGTCATAGACAACAGCCTAATAGAAGTAAACAGTTTGCTTGTAAGACTCATTGACAAATTTGTGTCATTGTTAATATATCACCATTAATTAGTCAACATCACCATTAATTAGTCGCACGTAATAGTACAAACGCACTATTAGTACTAGCACTTTGTAAAATTAGATTTGACTAATTAACCATGATGCAGACATTATCAATGAACTTTACAAACAAGCTGTGTACTTCAGAGGCAGATTAAGGGTTAGTCAGATGAGTCACGCGACTAAGGCAAAAAATGCGTCAATAGCTCAGCTCAAGGTTTTCTAACTGCAGTCAGTGGGAATTACTAATTTGTTGTCGCTCCATTTATGAGTTATCAAGTTTCATGCAGTGACTTACCGGGCCCTGAGCAAAAGAGTCATAATAGCGGTAATCCGCTCGAATTTTGCCTCATTTGCGGCAGATTCCAGCCATTTGATTGGCTGAGAGAGATTTTGCCTCTTTTTGGCGGGGGTCTGCTTTATTTACGCTCCAGATAAGCATCCTGATTGGGCAATTAAAGAAAAACCGGAACCCTTACTGGCTCGATCTTTTTGCCTCATAGCTTGGCCTCCTGCAATATTATTGGTTATTCACTGCAATAATACATGACTGAAGTTTGCCTCACCTGACTCATCAACTCATTTGGGAATTGGGATTGGGAATATAGCGCTGCCTAGCCGGCAAGTTTACAGCCTCTCTGAGCGCAGCTTTGATCGAGAAGATTCAAAACGAGTGGAAAAGTGAGGGGAATTATATGAAAAAGTATGTCAGCAAGATTACAAGTCTGTAAAGTCCACATTCGCGAGGAATGATCAGCAATATCGGAAAGATATTGAAGCTTGTTTCAAGAAGCGAATTGTTGCTTCACTGAAGACTCGATTACCCCAAATACCTCTTTAGTCGGTATTGAGTGCTGTAAACAACACGAGTTCCTTTCTGGTGAGAAATCTCGGTGCCCAATCGTACAGCCCCGAGTACGCTCTGGAGAAAATAGCATTATACAGCCGCGACCCGCAAGGTAAATGGTAAGGTAATGTTCGTATTGTGCTTAAGATCTCCGTCTGAGAGATAATGTCTATTTGAATAATTTACGTATAAATGCGGCGATCCAGTCCAGTGATTATTCTAGTTTAGATAACCCGAAGGAGCGAACTCCGTTTTATTCATGTTTTTAGGGTGTTGGTTATGATGTTATGATTGTTATCTATGTTTATTACTTTACCTATCACTGAATGCAAAGGCAATGCACGTGGCATGCATGTGTAATACGAATCTGCGCTTACAGTTATGAATTATGAAGTTCTGCTCAAACGAAAATTGACAATGTTAACTTAGTTTTCAATGCTTATTTTCACGGGCCTTCATTACTGCGGCGCGTGCGTAGCAGCGCCAGCAGTTAAAAAATGCCCTTTGTGTTATTTTTTTTTTTATTTTTCGGTGTCGCAAATGTGTCAATTTCCGGTTTGCGCCAGAAAAAGCCTAGCGCTAGCTTCTCTA
>JAOBYK010753106.1:0-27596 GCA_025434845.1 Phenganax subtilis
AGCGCAAGCAAACAGATCACGACAATTGTGATCTAAAAGTGACGTAACAATCGTTTCAAGTTAGTTGCACTGATGAAAGTCCGGGCTAACGGACTGAAAGCTTTGCAATAATAAATATAGATGGTGTATACCTCAAACGAATGCTGATATTGTTGTTTCGCCATGCAAAACTACAAGAGTCTTAATTTCTTTTTCATTCAACAAAATGCATTCCTTAATGCTTTTTCCAGAGTTTTTCACGTATTTAAATAAACTAAATAAACACGTCTGTAGCTGGACATCATCCAACAACTTATTATCATTTTTTCTCTTTTTTTTTTACTCGCTAACGATCCGTTATCCAACAGCACGCTGTTGCCTCTTTTTTTCGTAGTAGATGTCGCGGGCTTGACCGTTGTCGTTGTCGTTGTTGTCGCGTCTAAAATAGACTGCCTAAATTCTTTCAACAATTGAGATGCTTCGGTAAAGTTCCATTTCTTCGAAATGTGAAACATTCCCTTGTAATCATCACGCCACGTTATCAACATTTTGACCTGCATAACATTCGTAGGAATCACGTCAGGATCATGGTCTTGAGCATCTTGAAATATTTCTTCTTCGTCGTCGTCGCTTGACACATAACTTTCCGTTCCGACTTCACGAGCAAATTTCTAAACGCCGGGCATTTTTCCTTTTCGAAGAACTAAATGCGTATTTTGATTCTTCCAATTTTTACCTTCGGTTATCACCCAGTATATATCATCTTTTAAAGAATTTGCGTTCCACATTGCCTCCAGATTTTCAAAATACTTAAAAAAACTGTCGAATTCGTCGCAAGTTACGCTCATCGATTGAGTGGCACACACGGCATTAAGTTTTTCGACCTTAAAGCCGATTAAGTTTTTCGACCTTAAAGACCTTAAAAATAAAATTGCTATTTTACATTTTTTTTCAAAAATAATCTCTTTCCAAGAGGACAAATTCGTCCAACTATATTTCTCTAAAATCAAAAATGCTTACACATCCTCCACGCATTAAATATCTTAAATTTCTCATCGTTATTTTCTCACAAAACGACTCCAAATAACAGTGATTGTAAATGCAATCTTTATGACATCAGCAAAACTCGTTATTACATTTGCAAAATAAAAACTTTAAATTAAATGATATTTTCAATCAATTTTGTATTTTGTCGTAATTTTCACGATTAAAAAACCAAAAAATGGCATAATTATATTCCATAGGAATAACTGTATTCCGTTCGTATACTAAAACAAGTGTAAGATGTAGTAGCGTAAGAAGGTCTTTGAACCCTTTGAATTAATATTAAATCTTCATCGGCGGCCACATTATAATTTAAATTATCATAAACATAAAAAAATTGTTCTTTGTTATTAAAAGGAATTATGCAAGGAAAAAGATAGTCATTTCCAAAACATAATTGATCATTGCACCATAGCGTCTTATCTCTTAGTTTATAGCCATTCAAACTAACACCTAGTCGTCGACTAAGTACACTGTCATCTAAACCTAACACTGATTTTTTTACTTTCAAAACACTGAACTGCGGACCCAATCTTCTTGTTGTTCCAAAATAGTGTGGGTCTATAGAGCAATATATTTTATGAACTATTTTTTGCTTATCATAATCATTTTTGTTGTGTAATATGGAATACAACTGGTAACCATCCTGATTTTTAACTATGTTCGTTTCATCACTCGTTCTTACAATAGGTAAGCTGCCACCATGTAAAGACATTGGCACCTTGAATTTGTTACCCTTTTTCGTTACAATTGTATCGTTATTTTCATTCACATAATAAATTCTACGAAATTTTGCGGCAATCCTTTTCTCCACATTCATTTTTTAAAAATGAAAACAACAAAACGATATTACACATTATATATTCAAAAAACATTTTTATTTTTTTACAAAAAAAATCTTTACATATATTTTTGAAGTACAATTTCACAACTTTGACAACAACATAATACGCTATCATTACAACTACAATACTGATCTATTTCATCCAGTATTTTTTTTTGATAAGTTCGAAAATACAGCATTAAAAATACAAATCGTGAATTTAGAAAATATCCCTTGCAATAAAATGTATGATTAAGGGTATCTATAAAATCTAAAACGGTACCTCTTAAATCGTTTTTGCCTTTTTCCTCGTTACCCCAAAATATATTATGTAATTTTGACAAAAAATTATCTTCCAAATATTTCATTATAAACTGCAAATCAGCTTCTAAATGAATAAACTGCAAAACCTCATTGCCCTCACAATCGCAATCCACTTCTTTTATTTTAATCAAGGGTTTCTTATACCAACCCCTATCTATTTCTACTGGAAACATGTAGAAAACAATCTCGAAATTTATGTGATGTTTTCGGTTTGAAACAGCAACAAATTTTCCCAACATTTTTGCTACTGCTTGTTCTTTGCGCTTTTTAAAAACCAAACAGCGTTCAACGAATATCAGATATTGAATATTATGAAACACTCTATTGAAATATACTATATCGAGTCCATTTGGTCTGATGAAACCGTTCAAGTTCATAAAATGTTTATAAATCATGTTGTCTTGGTCATCAAACACGTGCACTACAAGTCTCTCTGAATCATGTACCAAAGGCAAGATGATCGGAAAATATTTCGTCTCCATTTTTTTTTTCTCAACAATTCACTTCTTCCGTACCTCTTTAAAACAGACTCTAACATTCCATCCAATATTTTCGGGTTAAGAAATAACACCCACTCTTGTGGAGTTCTCTTGTGGAGTTTCCTCTTGTGGAGTTCGCGAATGAAATCAGTAAGATCACAACAAATCTTCAACCACGAATAATAATCGTATCTTATCTCAGACAAATCAGGCAGGTTGTGGTATAAAAGTTCTTTCCAATACAATTCACAAAATCCATGAAATTCGTCAAGAAGCCAGTTAACACCCACCATTTCATTACCTTTACTAATTGCCAACAAAAATTTGGCCCAAAATAAATTCACTATTTCTTTTTTTTTCTTGTCTTGTAACCGACTTCATTTTTTTTTCTTACAAGAAAACTTTTAACCTCGAAAATCAAAATCCAACTAACAATCAGCCACATAATAAGAGGTATTTATATTTTCAAAATGTAATAACATCCCCCTTGAAAAATGTCAATCAACTTGCATTTAATCCCAACATTTTTATTTTTCAAAAAGAAAATTCGATTTATTTTATTTTCCCCCAAAAAATTCGATTCATGTCAATCAACTCGAATTATCCTTTTATTTTCCCCCAAAAATTTGATTTATGTCAATCAACTCGAATTATCCTTTGATTTTCCCCCAAAAAATTCGATTTATGTCAATCAACTTGAATTTATTTTATTTTCCAAAAAAAAAATTCGGTTTTATTTTATTTTATTTTCTCCAAAAAAAATTCGGTTATTTTCCACCAATAAAATTCGCTTTAAGCTTGTAAAATGTCAATCAACTTGAATTATCCTTTTATTTTCAAAAAAAAATTCGATTTATTTCAATCAACTCGAATTATCCTTTTATTTTCCCAGAAAAAATGCGATTTATGTCAATCAACTCGGATTTTTATTTTCCAAAAAGAAAATTCGATTTATGTCAATCAACTCGGATTTTTATTTTCCAAAAAGAAAATTTGCTTTACGCTTGTAAAATGTAAAATCCCAGCAAAGTTAATTTCATGACATTCTGATTTTCAAAAACAATAAGTTAGTGTCGCTTCAATTTTTACATGGGAAATTCGTGTCATAGCATTTTTGAATTTAAAAAAGCTAATTTCATGGTATTTTGACTTTAAATACAAGAAGTTAGCGTCACTTCAATTTTCACACGGGAAATTCATTTGAATTAATATATGGAAATTGATTTACCATCACTATAAAAATGATTTTTAAAAGCAAAAAATCAGTTAGAATCCAAAAGCGATGGAAAAACCAACCAAAAAAAATTGGAAGTTAAAATTTTTTATGAATACAAAAGACAATGAGTCTAGTAAATTCGAAAATTTTTGGTCGTTTAAAAGAAAATTTAACGACGAGCGTAGATTTGAACAAATCTTAAAATATTGGCGGGATTATTCGAATTCTTCTGACGATGACGAAGATGACGAGGACGAAGATGATGACGACTTTATAGAAGAAAACTCCCTAAATAAGGTGAACATAGCCTTGTCTTTTTTTCAAAAAAAAAATAATAACCCCTTTTTTCCATTTTTTTTTATTTTGGAATAATGAGATAACTCATTTATTTAATGAAATGCTAAATGAAATACCCTTGCACAATCTCCAACCAACATTTATACCCCAAATACCCACCACAAGCTTTCTATCACAGCAATCCTCCACTTCAAGCTTTCAACCACCACCACCGCAACCCTCCACCTCAAACTTTCTACCACCGTAACCCTCCACCTCGAGCTTTCTACCACCGCAACCTTCCACCTCCAACTGTATGCCGCCAAATATACAACAATCTACGGGCAAAAATATGGAAACTTTAAAAACTTAGAAGAAGAGAAAAAAAAGAGGTAGACCAAAAAAAATTAAAGCATTATTAAAAACGTATCACACAACACCAGAAGAATATAAAGAAAAATTATTTAGTAGACAAATAACCTTTATTACAAAAACATACAAACATAACAACAAGTTGTCCCGAAAACATACATTGCAATTCAGAAGCAAGATACAATGTATTTGTAAAACTTTCAGCAAAATATGAAAAATTATTATCAGATATACAAAAAAAAAAAAGAAAAAATCGATGAAATTATAGAAATAGAAAAGGCCATTATTAAATACTAAAATAACTTTTTTTGGATAAAACAACAATAAAAATCATTACAACAATCAGCATAGTCTTTCAAAGCATTTCTATATTCCACTTCATTTACCCTATACACAATAAAAGTCCCAAATAAGCTCTCGTATTGTTTGTGTAGATAAAACAAACGATTTTTTTTTGCAGCATCATATCTTCGTCCATTACACTCTCAAATTCATCTTCGTATACATATTCCAAGTAATCGTACAATATACAACCCGTTTTACCGCACCCTAGTGTTATTTCATAATGTACTTCTTGCTCTAGTTTAAAAGCTAAAACTCAAATTACTTCCCTAGTTTCAGACTTGTCCATTCCTCCTCAAATCTTTCGCTCAACACTTCTTCGTAATTCTCGTCCTCAGAATCCAAATCAGAGCCAGAATAAAGACTCAATTTTGCAAGCTCTTTCTCTTCGTCTTCCTAATAATATTGTAACAAAAATAATAAAAAGCACAAAATAGCAAAAACAGTATAGATAAACAATTCAGTATAAAGAACAACTTCAAACAAAGCAACAAGGCTATCAACATCGTCCGTTTTGTTTATGCTTACTTTCTTTTCTTGAGCGCTTAAATAGGATTCCATATCCTCAACTTTTGAAAGAATACTTTGATGGTACTCATCACCACACTTCAAATATTCGTTTAAATTTTCATCGCTTCTATTATTTTTATACATATTAAAAAAGTCGAATAAATTCTTCTCTATTTCTTGCACATCATTTTCCTGCATTATTAATTTATAAAACGATTTCATCGGAGAAGTATTTTTAATTAAAACAATCAAATCGTACACTAAACAACCGGTTTTGCCAAGTATTTCAGTATTAGCAAGACTCTTTAAAAGCTTACTGCGCTCATCGTAATTCATGCTACTTTCTTAACAACTATTTTAACAGATCGCTTAGCTAAAAGTATCTCCGTCCAATTCTTTAACAATCCTTTGCTTACGCACATATAGTAAAACTTATCACACAGTTCCCTTATATCTATTATCGTCTCAAAATTCCAAATGTTTTTTCCACCTATAAAATACCGATTACGAATTCTAGGATCTTTAATTTTTACTAATAAACACAAAAACTTAGCGTATTCTACGTATCTAATATGAACCGTGCATGTATTTTCACG
Source organism: Phenganax subtilis (assembly GCA_025434845.1). NCBI lineage: Eukaryota > Metazoa > Cnidaria > Anthozoa > Malacalcyonacea > Clavulariidae > Phenganax > Phenganax subtilis. Next base: position 5,962 of record JAOBYK010753106.1, read on the forward strand.
ACTGAAAAATTTCAACTCCATTTATCACGATTATTTTGTCGCAAAAACTAGCAGACATTTCATCATCTCCGGTTTCAAACCAATCTTTAAATTGAAGTTCCTTGTAAATTCCTTGACACACGTCAACCTCTTCAATAACAACCGATTTATCCAACGCCGCCGCTTGTCCAAACTCGGGAAAATAACGCATCAATTTATCAATCATTTTTGGCTTGCAAGTTATGATGATAACATAAAATTTCCAGTTAGTTAAATTGATTTTAACCAACGATGAGTCGCCCTTAAAGAATTCAACGTCCACAGAATACATGTTCCAAACCAACTAGCATATAAAAAACCTATTTAAATACCCTTGAATACGCTCACTTTATGCATCGATTAAAAACTCATAGCATTTCGAATTTAAAAAAGCTAAATTCATGGCATTTTGATTTTAAAAACAATTTTAAAATGCGAAATTCATGTCATAGCATTTTTGAATTTAAAAAAGCTAATTTCACGGCATTTTGACTTTAAAAACAATTTTAAAATGCGAAATTCATGTCATAGCATTATAAATAAGACTTCATTTCGAGTCATTCATCAACCTAATCGCCGCCGTCATGGATTCAATAATTGCTCTAAAAGATTTCATTGCTACTATAGACCAATGCAAAAGAAAACAGGAATTACATGATATTTTTGAGAAAAACGACGGCCTGTTACATTTAAGAGACAAACTTCAAGAAACAAAATTAAAATTCTACCAAGATCATTTACAATTCAAAGTTATAGATAGGATGTACATGAACGATGAAATCAGTCTCGATAACATGATCCAAATAATTGAAAAAAAAAAGAATCCAGAAACATAACGGTTTACAACAGTCATGCGTTTTCAAAGCATATACTGCTAGGCTTATCAAACAAGATTCTTCGCTAATTCACGAATTTGTTGGTCGAGACGATACAATAAGTCGACTCATTAAAGTCCTATACAAAGTATACTACATGGAGCAAGCCGAGGAAGCCGAAAAAGAAGTAACACAAAACGAAGGAAATGAAGAAAAGCCAGAAGCAATAAGCCAGAAGCAAGTAAACCAGAAGCAAGTGAACCAGAAGCAAGTAAGCCAGAAGCAAGTGGAACAAACTAATTTCCAATTTTACTAAAATTTGGAAATTTTCAAGATAACTTTATTCCTATGTGATTTCAATGCTTGTACTTAAAGGCAAATTATTCACTGGCAAAAGTTAGTTGAAATTTCTCTGCTTGTATTGAACTACTTCATGTAAGATTACAAAAAATGCAATTAAAAAAATTGAGGAGAAGTTAAATGAGTAAAACATGGTCAACCACTAAAATAATAGTGACCGAACGCTTTTGAATCCAAAGCCTTGGTTGAGCCGTTTGACTCGCTTTGCTTCGCCCAGACTCTTATATAACAAGTGGTATGCAAATCGAGTGCATTTGACGCTTCATCGCTTCCCGCTTATGTCAACAATACGTGCAACCGCAAACTCGCTTATAATAAGCTTCGAAATGAACATTCAAAAACATATAGTTTACAACCATCAAGCCATTTTACAATACATTTGCATGTTCAAGCAACAAAAAACAAAAAACTTTTAGAAAAAACAAAAACCGAACAACATTACAAACGAATGCAATCTAGCTTATGTCAACACTACGATTCAAACTCGCAGATAGCATTCAGAACTAAAAAGCAAGGTTTAAAAGAACACTTACCAGCTATCAACGCCTTTGATTTTCTTGCCACATCATTCCGATTTGATTTTAAGATGAGAAATTCCCATCACGGCACTTTGAATTTAAAAACAATTTTAAGACGGGAAATTCATGTCACTCGCAGCATTTCGAATTTAAAAAGGATAATTTAATAGCATTTTGACTTTAAAATCAATTTTAAAACGGGAAATTCGCGTTACTTGCAGCATTTCGGATTTTAAAAAGATTAATTTCACGGCATTTTTGATTTAAAAGATCATTTTAAAACGGCAAATTCGTGTGTGTCATTTTGAGCTCGATCGCCTTGCTCCGCCCACTTACATAAGCGTCAACGCGGCACGAATCGAATCATTCGAAGACTTTGCGTTGGCAAAGAAGGAAGCAGAAAAAAGAACACTGCACAGACCGCAACGACAACGCAACCCTTTTGCTCACCTTGACAAAATTCCTCGACGATGCTGTCAAAATCCACCTCCCCGGATCCTCGACGATTTTTGCTGACGACGATGTCTTCAAAATCCATCACCCCCGACTTCTCGACGACAACAACGACGCAACCCCTTCGCTCAACTCGACAAAATTGCTCGACGATCCCTTCAAAATCCACCTCCCCGGATCCTCGACGATTTTTGCTGACAACGATGCTTTCAAATCCACCACCCCCCTCTCCTCAACGATTTTCACCGATACCCCAAGAAATCCCAAAACCCAACCCCCCACATCGATGCTTTCTAAATCCACCACCCCCGGCTCCTCGGCAACAATCCACGACGCTTAACGATTCATTGCGACATTTACCACTTCGCCGATCCCATTCCCAGCTCATTATGCATAACGCACCCCCGGATTCCACCAAGACATCTGCTGAGTCAGCATCCAGTAAAATCAACTCCTAAACGATCCTTTTCAAATACCACCATCCGATCGGTCCGTTCCATGATCACGTGGTTTCTACCTAATTATGGAAAAAGCACCCCCCCCTGGAAATTCGACCAAAATCACCCGATTTTTACCATTTTTTGCTGACTCAGCAAAAATCCGTAATAGTAGCTTATACAAAATCACAGCTTAGTGTCCGCGCCTTCAAAAAAAAGTAGTCCTTTAGTAATATTACTACTCATAGTGGGTACGAAAAAGAACTTAATCGTCATAATTTAGCGATGGAAAAACTTGCTAGAGATAAAGAAATATGGTGGAAGAAAGAAGTAGCAAGAAAAAATAAAGAATCTTGTCTTAGACAAGAACTGAGTGATGCTAATAGAGATATTAATATTACTAATAAAAATCTAGAACTACTTAAGAAAAATCTAAATAATACTAGACTAGAATGGACTCCAGAACCAACATTAGTAAACTATTACAAACCTAGTAAAGAAATGAACGAGTATCAACATATCGTGCTGGGAATATCTAGAATTGTAGGAGGATGGATGTTAGGAAAAGTAATATAAATAGGCGTAAAATGTATAATCTCTTAAGGTTATACATTTTTTTTAAGTGGATTTTCGTAGTATTTTAATATTATTCGAGACTCATAATAATCATCAAGCTAAGTATTCAATTTATCTTCTAAAATGATCTTTTTATCATCATCAGCATCAAAGCTATTTTCTTCGCAGTTTCAGATAAAACTTTCTGTTTTTTACTTCTAATAATACTCATTTTTCATGTTTCTTCTACACCACTAAATAAACATTTTTCATAATCTTCAATGGTGAGAGATTTTTTCTTAATACTCTTTGATAGCCCTTACACTTAGTATATAAGCACATAACTTAGATCGTAATCCTACAAATTTTATGATTTGAGTACCTCCACACTCATCTTTAAAAACACCTGGTACTTTATTACTTAATCCTTTTCTTACATGAGAATTATCGGTTATTATTTAAGAGGTATCGGAAATATTTTCTAAGTCTGGAGAAATATCTTTATAAAAGTCTTCTGTTTCTATATCATATAGTAAAGAATCTGTATCTGTAAAACAAAGTCTAGCTCTATTTTTATATTTCTTCTTAATATAATTATAAAGAAAATCATACATGAGACTCTTAGATATACCTAGGATACTCATTCCTACATAAATAGGTTTATCAAGTAATAGTTTTGTTTTATACTTATGAACGGCAATGAGGTTTTCATCAAATATAGCATAAGATTTAAAATTGGGGTTCTTAATTAATTTTTCTATTCTTTTCACAGAATTAACTAACTCTATATCTACTCTATTTCTTATATCCTCCATAGTCTTCCCAAAGACAGAATTATTCATTAATTTAAAAAAATCTCTTTAAAACTTTTTTTTTGCTAAAGTTCCTAAATTAGTATTGTTCTCTATACAAGGTTTTAACCACTCTGATTCCTCAAAACTAATACCTTTACGAATCTTTTTTAAGACAAAACCTTGATCTAAATAAAATTTTAAAAGCTCGTGATGAATAACATAATTTTTTTTCGAGTATAGATTCGGAACTAGTTTTTCTGTAATAATATTCTCACCTAAACTCATAGATATTTTTTCTGGAGCTAGTGGATAGTCTTTATGAAGATCATGAAGATGATCGGGATAATATAGATCTACTTTTAATATACAACCCACAGTTTCTCCACTATATCTCCAAGAATTTACTTCTTTTTTACTCATCCACTTAAAATTATGAGTAGGTAGTTTTTTCATCACCGCCCAGCCACATAACTTGTTAGCGTCTAAATAAGGAATAAAGATAGAATGTTTATTTGGATCATAATCTTTTAGATACTTATTATTAGCAACTATGTGACGTCTACATATCAGAGAAACTCCTACTCTAATACCTTTCTCTATCATTAAATAAATATCTTTTTTAAATAATTGTTCTGGCTTGGCATTTGCAGTTTTTAACATAGCATCCCAAGCTAATCCGGAAGCAGTATAATACCATAAGAGATCTAAATCATAATTTTTTAAGCGAACGTCTCTAAAGGTTTTAAAAAAATCTACTAATAATAATACATATATAATCATATAAAGATCATGGTAATCTTTTAATGTCTTCATATTAAATATTTTCCAAACTTTTTAGCGCGGAGATAATCTTCTTCTGAAATATCTTTATCATTTAATTCTGACTAAAAATCTTCTTTAGAAGGAAGACTATCTTCTTTAAGTCTATCAAAACTATTCATATAATCGTAAGGATAAACTCCTTTTCTTGAAAGGAGTTTTATATGACATGCAAAAAGTTTTTTAGAATTTTAAAATCTTGGTCTTGTAAATTTTCTACTAAAGTATCTAAACTGCTACCCATAAACTTAAAAGAATCTATAAATCTTAATTGTTTGTTCATTATTTTACCTTTCTTATCCTTATCTACGGGGAGATATTTAGTAAAACTTATATATTTTTCTTCATTTTTAGCAATACAACTTAATCTACCTGGGGTAGCATTTTAAGATTTTATAAATAAGTGAGAATCATATCCTCCGACGTTATAAAAAATAACAGGAATAAACTTTGATTTTTTTTATTTAAGATTACGTTCATTATGAACTGCTCCTGTGTATTTTCCGGTGAACTGACAGTGATCTTTAACTTTATTTTGTTTTCCTTTCCCCTCTCCAAAAAACTTTTATTACAAATGCAACATTTTGTAAAATTTTTAAAGTCTAGTTTATCTTGTTCTGTTAAACTTATTTTTTTAGGACATTTGTAACATCTATTATAGATGTCTGTAACTTCTTTTTCTACTTTTTCTACGAATATTTCTTGGACAGATCTAGACTCATTAGGGTCATAAATATAATGAACTAACTTAGGTTCATAGATAGAATCATCGAAACATTTTACTAAGTAACAAAATCCACTAGGGCTATATTCTTGATATTGAGTAGTATTTTAACCTATTTTTTTATCTTTAGGTTTTAAGACACATTCAAAATCAGAATAAATAGCGAATTCAACCCTATTTTTTCGAGCATAATTCTTAAAAGAAATAAAACTATTAGGATCTGGAAGAAAAGTTTTTAATGGCTTTCTTCTTCACAATATTTCTTATGATCTAATGAGAGATCTTCTATTATAAAATATTGCAGACAATAATGACAAACATATTCACGGTGGGCATAAATTACCGTGGATTTGCTCATGTTCGCCATTTCGTCTGGACAGCGGCCTTGCAAATATAATTAGATTCAAATATTAAACAAACAAGATGGCTGCTGTTTTGAGTGAAGAGCAGGTTCTAGAAATGATTTTAACTGATGACGAAGACTGAAAAGACGATGAAAAGTGTAAACTAGATAATGATCAGATTCTTCACGGGAAGATAGTTCAACTGGTGGATAGTTTTGATGGCGGTCAAGAATTTAATCACGGCTTTTTTCGGGAAATGGCCGTAGGATTACTTCTTCCTGTCGCACAGCTGTCACAAGAGTTGTTTCACCATACAGCAGATTTGGAGGCTTTTCAACTAATTTCTTCTAACTGTAGCCTGCTTCCATTAATGCGGTAAGATAGCAAGCATTGGCTCAACGCCATTAATCGGCGGCTTGGAGGTAGAAATCGTATTCGAAATCTTTTTTATGCTAAAGTTAGAAGAGATATTCCTTCAGAGGTTTTTGGTTTAGTAGTTCGTGTTTTGAAGAATGTGTCCGTGTAGGAGTTTTGCCCTCCTCTTTGCTTTCATGCCAAGAACAGAAAAGCTGAAGTCATTTCTTTTACTGCAATTGACTCTGTAGAAATGCTTTTGTGTTTGTTGTCGGGGCTCAGCCTTAAGAGTGTTAAACAGTACCTGAGAAGAAGCCTTGGAGGAGGAAGGAAGAAAGGATACAAGGTTAAAGTTTTAGTAAATGACACAAAGGACGTAGCATTTATGTATAAGTTTAATGTGCAACAGCTAACCATTTGTTTTCATTATGGAGAATGGAACAGTCATGGATTTCCTCAACATACATAAAATCTGTCTTCATGTTTGCAGTATTATATGCAATATAGGCTTGTTTTTCTGAATCCTTCCACTGAATATGACCCATGGGAATCTAGGACGCTTGTTTTTTGCAGTTGTGTTTACCCTAGCTGCAAGAAATTCCCAATTAGACATGCACCAGGTACCACGTTTTGCTATATGGCCAGATATAATGAATATACTTCAGAGGTCTCTTTTAGATAAGTAAAATTATTTGCTGTTAGAGTAAATAACAAAGTAGGACATATTGCAATTATGATTTATCCCACAGTAAGTTGCAATGTGTCCTACATTATTATTCACTTTGTTAAATGAGAGATGCTATCCTGCATCAATGGAGACCATTATTTGTGCATTAATGGGGTTGATATATGAGTAAATAACTACTGGTACTTTGTAGAACTGTTTAGTTGAAAAGGGCATTTTGGTCATCAATTTATATTGCCGACATTCAATGAGCACTTGACCTCTTTGATATTTTGCAGTCAAATTTTACACCCTCAGGACAAAATAATCAAATTTCCTTACTACTGCGAAAGCAAAGGGTGTATAATTGCTGCCAAATACCTACATATTGAGGGATTCTAATGGCATAAATTGATATGCGCATAATGACCATACTGCAAAAGTAAACACAAGCCTTTTGTTCAAGTTAAAACTATTTATTGAATGAATATGCATGATATAAAATACATTTGAACAATGTTTTGTAACACATTTAAAAATGTATTGAACATTGTGTTATATACTTAAACACCTATGTAACAAGACTTTGGCATGTTAATTAAAAAATTGGATTCTTATTAAATCATCCTTTCAATGTCGTTTTAAAAATTGCGATGATGAACATGTAAGCATGTAGTGCCTTCCTTCATGTACAGTGTAACTTAAGGCAAATAAACTACCCACCATTACGTCAAACAATTAAGTTATTGTTCTAACACTTCCCTCTAGCCGTGCTGACACTCACTTTAAAGATGATAAACTCATTAACTCAGATTAGTTAGTCAAACAAACAACAACCCTTTCTCTTTGCTGACACTGAATTTAAAGATAGTAAAACGATCAACCAGATGGGCCTAGTCAAGCAACACTTTTCCCTTGCTAACACTTAACTCAATGCTGTTCCTTAACTTGCTACCACAGAATCTGCACTTGCTCTCAGTAACAAGCTCTTTTTTATAGCGTGCAGTGACAGAAAGCTTTATTGTCACTGCTAACAGAATTTGGAATGTAAGATTTTAATGTAGAGCCCTTCACGTTGGAGAAATTATAACCTCTCTCCCTCAGCCATATAAGAGAGACAAACTCATGTTGAAAAATCTGCTCCCACCTGTTTTGGTAACTAGTGTTCCGGCTATACTTGGCAATGAATACGAGCTTTGCCTCTCTACCCTCCATAGAATTGAGGCCTAGACCAAGGCCATATTTGCCTTTCATATACTGCGTGTGAGCCGGGACAATATAACCAATAGTCCAAACTGTTGGGCTAACGCTAAAGAAAAGCGCATGAACTCTGAAATAATTTCTGCAATGTTCATTAAGATCTTGTATTTCCCTATCGGAGATGTTAAGACGGTTGAAAAGAGCCACAGCATCTCGCACACAGAGACAAATGTAGGCAAGAATATGCAGAAAGGTTTTTTCTCTGCCAGGTTGAGCACTACATTCAACTACTGAAATTAATGACATGAAGTTTAAGAGAAATAGCCGAGAGTGCTTGCCAGTGAAACGGTAGTCAAATTCTTTACCACTGGCATTTGTGTCATCAAACCATCTTGTTATTTTTTTTGATAACCAGGTCAAATGGCAATTGCGAAGAATGGCAATATACATTTTGACTGGTGAATCGTTGGGAACTAGTGAAAAAGTTTTTGTTGCATCTCCAAGCTTTGACATAGCAATAACTTTGTGCAACAACAGTCGGTGAGTGTGGGCACAAGCAATGTTTTTCACGGGAAGCGGGTCAACATGTGCCTGATCAATAAGCCTACCAACAACTCTCTGAAACTCTTGGCGACTGTTATTTTTTGCTATAAACGAAGTCACCTTAGTCCTCAAAGTGGAAGGAGACAAGTTTTTTTTAGTCAGATAATTTTTAAATTCCTCAACCTTCTTAGCAACTGACAACCTCGGCTCATACTTCCACGGTTCCCATTTTTCTTTTCCAGAAGAACCAAAAGAGCCACCAAGAGTAGCCATATTGTGTGTACTAACATTCACAAATGTAGAAAAGTAAGTAGCAGCATTTGGCAGTTCACCAGCCAGGAATGCCAACATCTTCATGTCATTTGGCAATTCCGATGTCTTAAATTTGACATCTACTAGTTTGCCTTTGGAGATGACAGGATATGTGTCATTCTCCAACTCATCTATATCTTTGACAAGCATCTCAATAAACCTGGGCACAGGAAGACAGTCCTCTCTCCAGTTAGCCCCAAATAACAAGAAATTTTCATTGCTACTCAGAACCCCCTTACCTATATTAAGAAAGCTTACCAGCCAACTACAAGCAGTATCTCATTTACCAAAAGGAGCACCATCACCGCCAATAGAAACATGGAAGGTAAAAGGTTGATCATTAAACCAGAGCAGCTCATACTTTTTTTCATTCATCATGTAATATCGAGCAAGACAAGGCAGCATCTTTTTAATATTACGATACACTCCAGCAATTTTCTCTTCCTCGCTCAATCCCTCACAAAGCATCTCTCTTACATTGTATAGTTTGCCAATGTTAATTGACTTTGCAAAAGGCATGAGTTTGTTGTAAGGCACCAATCTAGGAATAGAACAGTTATTAACTACAATTCGGGATGATTTTATGTCATCAACATTTTTTAGAGTTGTATCACATAAACCCACTTCCCCTGGTACTGACCACTCAGCGCTGCCTCCATGAATTTGAAAAGAAGCCTCAAACACTTCGGATCTTCGTCTCCTACCCGTTGCTTTGCTAAGTGAGCTTTCATCTAAGGTTGTTGGGTTTTTCTGCCTGTCATTAATAGACTTTTCTGACAGAAGTTTTCTTTTTTTTTCAACTGGCTGGCTCTTCACTACCTTCTGTTAGTTCGTTTTTAACATAATTTCTTACTTCTATACTGCCAATAAGCTCTTCTACCTAAATTAGTTGAATAACGTGTATGTAGCTATACAACACAGGCCTATGCATATTTGTTTATTACCACGGCTACAGCATATATGCAGGGGGGACAGCACCAGCCATAAAATGTTGTGGAATTATTTAATAATTAACTACGAGAATGCTTTAAAAGTTTATAATCTTTATATCTCCTAATCATAAGCTGGTACAGTATTTTGGCAGTAGTATTGATTATAAAATGATGCCATGAAACGTCATAGTATGTAGGGTGACTGCAGTATTCCTCCTAATTTCTTGCAAGAAACTTTGATGTGATGAATGTACATGTTGTGTATCACTTTGCAATAGCTATAGCTTGTTTACTGTTAATAGTACATAAAATTTTTTTGATATCTGTGCATTGTAAGCAATACAGACTATTACCTAGTGTATAAAGTAACTTTGACTGTCATTCATATATAAAATAAACAATCAAGGACTCTGTTCAGTCTACTGTTCACTAAAATAACTGCTTGTTATAAAGCGAATGGATACAACTGCAAACTGTCAAGATTTATAGAAATGTACTTTTGCATCTAATCTTCTCAACTTTTTACGTTTTGCTCTATGTTCCTTTTGCTTTCAATTTTTTTTTACATCATCTGCTCGGATCTTCTGTGTTTCGTTCAAAATATTCATTCTCTTTTATTTCTTCAAAGCCATATATGCAGCGACTGGAAATCTGCGGTAATTTTTCCCACTGGAACACGACAACATTGCCAGATTGGGATGAAATCACGCCCAGTTTGCTAAGAAAGGAAAAACGTATTTAAAAATATAAAACGATGCGTTTGAAGAACAAGACTTATATTTCAAAATTACAGTAAATACACAAAATATTAACTTACTAGGAAAAATATTTGTGAAGCCCAAAACAAGCTATTTGTCATCTTCAGTATCGATGTACATAGTTTTGAAAATTTACTTTACTTTAAAAGCTTTTAAAATAACTTATGAATGGAACTTTGTAGGCAATTTTTGCATGAATCGATTGCTCGAACGGTCTACTTTCTGTTTGCCTTCTTCACATAGCTCTATAAAACTCTAAAAGTCTTCTGGGAAGAGAAAAAGGGCGCTAAATTTCAAAATTACCGCCGCCATTAAAACTTAGTTTCCAAGGTAACTGGTGCTCACAAAGCGGATCACGCACTGGTCACACGAACCGCGCGCGTTTTGATTGATATTTGTGCCTGTTGTGATTTTTTACGATGATCTTTACTTAAACTAGAGCTAATTAATCTAGAAAGATTATTAATAACCGTGTAATGTTTGTCATATAATAACAAGAGTGTTATATCTGGTGAATCGTGAACGTCACCTAAAGGATATATATTATTTTCGGGATTATTTTTATCATTTTTATAATCTTCATTATATCCAAATAAATTAATCTTTAAACCATTTTTTCTTTCAAATTTTATAACATCCTCCACTAGAGTAGGAAAACTAAAATGTGACCAATTAAAACTTTCATTGACTTTTTTTCTAAAAGGCATAGTAATTCTTTGTCTATTCTTATCTTTAGAACTTGTAAGAAGCACCTTACCTACAACCCTGTTAAAACATCGTTTATCAGGTTTTCCATCTATTAAGAAATCATTTTTAAGATTTATTATAGCTTTCTTAGCTAAAATCCATTTTGGAGTAGGAACATAAAAAGATCTTTTAATAGGTTTATATTTAGCTAATGAGTATGTAACCTTTCTACTCTCTTAAATGGCCACCCAGAAGCTTCCTTTGTTTATTATAAAATGAAGATAACATCTTACGTACCATTTTATTAAAAATTTTCTTAATATTAGAACCTTTTAAGATTCTATGATATCCCAAACTAAAATGATCATAATCCGTATCTACTATTTCATCCGTTTTAGGATCTCTTTTCCCCATCATACAAATAAGAATAAGTTCGACATTATTTACTAGAGTTTTAAGATGATTAATAATAATATCTTTACGACCTCTTAACCACGTTTCTGGATCAGAATCATCATGATTTTCATTGTAAAGTATATAAGATTTTAATCATCCTTCAAAAGCAGTCTCCCATTTTTTAATCTCATTCCTTGGCTTAGGCTTTGCTTGTTTTTTAATTTCTTTTTCTTCAATTTTTTCTTTTTCTTCAATTTTAAACAAGTTCCTCACTTGATTTTTCATCTTATTATAACTATCTGAAACTTTAGTCTTACTTTTTCTGGAATATAATTTACTAGCCAATTATACCATTCGTTGAATTTCTTTTTGACTAATTGTTTTTTTGTTCGAGGCAGTGGAACTGGTTTAAATGGAATATATTTTGTTGGTTTTAAAGGTTGAACTTTAATATTCTGTATAGCTTCGTCTAATAATGTGTAGGCATTTCTCCCTTATTTATAGAATTTTTTTCTTCTTTTTTACATATGATAAAAGACTTATTCTCTTTTTGTGCGTGTGAAGACATCTCTCTTTTATTTAAAGTATTCTAAAAAATATTTTTAGAAGAAGAAATCGATTTTTTAATGTTTAAATTCATGGAGTTATTAACATTCTCCAAATATTTTTCAACATTATTTTGATTCAGCCTCTAATTATGGACATGAAATCCACTACCTCATATGTCTAGATCATGTCGTAATAGTAGCTTATACTATTCATAAGAGTAGGAGTTAAAACTATTTTTCATATATAGTAATACATACTTTAGCACCATCTTTGATTCTGAGATTAGCTCACTTGATTATGCATAATAGTAGCTTATACTTTGACACCATCTAGAATTTTGCTGTAATAGTAGCTTACACTAATCATAAAAGTAGGAGTTAGAACTATTTTTCATAATAGTAACAGATACTTTAGCGGCATCTTGGATTCCGCTGTAATAGTAGCTTATACTTTGACACCATCTTGGATTCGGCTGGAATTGTAGCTTAGACTAATCGTGATGATGTAGAATTAGAACTATTTTTCTCCTCTCTTTTTTCCGTCTCGTAATAGTAGCTTATACTAATCATAAAAGTAGGAGTTAGAACTATTTTTCATAATAGTAATATATACTTTAGCGCCATCTTGGATTTTGCTGTAATAGTTGCATATACTTTGATGCCATCTTGGATTTTGCCGTAATAGTAGCTTATAGTAATCGTGATGATGCAGGATTAACACTATTTTTTTCTCTCTTTTTTCCTTCTCGTAATAGTAGCTTATACTAATTTTCTAAAAAGTGTGCCAGAACGCAGAAAACAACCCTACTACAGTTAATTACATTCATAAAATTTTTACTTTCGTCTTTTTCTAGTCCTAGAGGATAGAATATTTTTTCCACCGCCAATGTTTACATTCATGCAATGTAAAGAATATTTTCATGCAGTGGAAGATACATGAAATGTTCCATTCGACTGGCTTTGCCTGTGTCACCTGTCACTTGGATAAAAGGAGACATTTTCTGTTCACGTATAGATTGTCACTCAAGTTGTGTTTGTCTCCTAATATTTTCAGAGCTCATGAGATGCTATTAACTACAATACGAACACTAGATGTTCAAAACTGCTGTGTACAAAATCAACCTCCAGCCATCTTAGGAAAGCATTAAGTGGTGATGTTCTATTCCATGTCTTAGTCAAGCTTATAGTTAATCTCCGCCAACTTTTTATTGTGTGGTTTCTTATACAAATACAATTCTTATGAAACCTGCCCATACATGCCAGATGTCGGGCGCAGTCTTGCAAAATTTTTTTAGCGTTTTTGGCACTATATATGAGGGAGAATTATGCCCACAAACCAAAACAACACAAAACAAACTATGAAACCAAACTAAACTAAAGAAATTGATTTTCAAAATAGTAACTCTAAACAAAGTCAAACGCTGTCTAGTAATGCACAGAATTTAAAATCCAAACTTTTTGACAAAAACAAAAACCCTGTGGTAGGAAACAAAAGGAGTAACACTAACACAAAAAAACAATATGTAGAGTACGTAATGAATTTATATTGAACTTTTCTATAATAAAAGGTGACAAAATGAACTCAAATACAACTTAAAAAAAAATTTCTACTCAAAAAGAAAATTCAAATATGAAACAAAACCAAATTAACCATGAAAAGGAAGTGGGTGATTTTTTAGTTATAATGAAAATATTTATAATAGTAAGCGATAGTATGGTGCGGTTAAAAAGTGTAATATTTTATGTTTATATAAGTTTTGTAGTTAATTTCTTCCATATGGCAAAATATTTTTAGATTACCTTAGTTATTTGCACATTTATTCAGACACGTTTGACTCTTATGAAAAAAAGAATCGCATTGCTTGTGAAGTTTTACCTCTCGTAAATGAAGTGCTTAAAGCTAGTATACCTGAGTTTGATTTTAACAAATGTTCATTAGCATGTTTTTATGTGGTTTTAATAATAAATTTTAATCAATAGGTTTTAAAAGTAGAAAATTTAAAAAGACTCGTTTATCAATTGAAATAATATTAAAAACAAAAAAGTCTGATTGATTTGATTTATATCCAATAAATCAAACTGGGGATTTTGTATTATTCTTGAAATATGGATTAGTATATTTATTAGAACAAGCACAAAATCGTAGATACGATGTTTCTATAAAACTTGATTTAAAAAAGTTTAAAATGCTTAGATGCGTATATAGAGATGTTAACCATAATAAAATTAAAATGCTCTAGATATCTTAATAGCGGTGATGAAGTTTTATTAAAGTATAATTTGAAAAATAAGGACTTTATTATGAGGAAGTGTTGGTGCAATGATTGCAGTGTTGTTAGTTTATCATGTGTGGGGAAAATTAAGATGTTTTGTTTAGGCTGCTGGGGGCTTTTCTTAAGATGCGTGAGTCTTACAACCAATCTGTAAAGAATTTAAAGCTCTTAAACTTGAGGTTGCGTTTGATAGGCGATATGAGAATCAGTATGAATATGAGTTTTTAAAAGTCGGAAATCTACGGAGGATGGTCAAACAAATTTAGGACTTGGCTGTGTTGGACAGTGTTGGTAGGATACTAGTTAAATCTAAGCTTTTTAATAAAAATCGAAATGAGAATGAGAGAGCATTTTGAAGTAAATGTGATTTTAGAGTTTTTGACTTTAATAGTATTTCGTGTAATAATAAATATCTATGAGGATTTTACAAAACTGAAACGATTAGTGCTAGATTTGTTTGTACAAAGTGCCATGAAGAGCTTGGATATAATCCCAGTTGCAGTGAACGTTCTTTATATTTTGTGAATACATGTAGTATTAGGGTGCATTACGGGTCTTAAGTTAGTAAGGAAAAAAGGAAGAAATTAAACAAGGGAAATAAGGATTTATCAAAATAATGCTGACAAAATTTAACAAAATGTGTTAGAAATAATAAAGATATTGAAGACAAGAAGACAACGGCACAAGAAGGAAAACAAATTATAAAACAAAAAGCTGAGGAAGGAACTAAATTAATGAATGACAAAAATTGAATATATAATAAATGGACTCTACTCAACCAGCTACATTACCTCAAAAACTCTTCATACTATTAGTCGTGAAAGGAATTAAATAGACAGCAGGTTATATTAAAAAAGCATTCAAGACAACACTCAAACAAGTTCACTCTGATTTCCATCGTGAACAAATGAACTCAATAAAAAGGAAATGCTAACAGACACGATCATCGAAAAATTCCCCAACCTCATGCTTCATTTTGGAAGCAAAACATTTCAACAAGACTAAAATTAATCCTGGAATCCGTCACTCTGTAAATTCTACTAATCGGAACTCTTTCGGGAGGTTTCATCGTCGGTGAACATGTTATAAATAAAAAAATTAATTCAACAATAAATAAAGAGCAACAATGTCAACCAACGATGCAAGCGTCACCAGATCCAAATGACAACCCAGAGATTTAGGAATTTTATTCCAGCTGTCCAATAAAGCCAAATAATTCAAAACTTCAGACTTTCAAACCATAAATGACCCATTCAACATGATTATAGTTGGAAGCAGTTGTTGTTGCAAAATTCATTATTTACTTAAAATATTAGAGCAAGATTACATGGACTGTTTTGACATTTTTTTTAAAATATGCCTAACCTACAAATGCAACAGAACTAATCAAATTGGCGTATGACAAGATGACAGTTTTATCGTTATAAGCTGAGAGCATGATCATGTTGAACCTTTTTTTAAAATAAATTGTTGAATATTCGAAAGGAACAAACTTGTTAATCATACCCGATGATTGCGCGTCCGGGAAATTTGTTAAAAAATAGAATGTCCGAGCTCGTAAATCTAGCATTACCAGCAAGACTATGTGGCCTCAGCACAATTGTCAGTACTAAGCAGCTAACGTCGATTGCTAACCCCTAAGGTGAAAATATTTCTAAGCTTGTTTCATGTTACAATTCGAGAAAAAGATATGAACATTATTCTTGATGACTACTTGGTTGACAGCATAAAAAAGTGACGTTCTCAACAACTTGAAAAATGTAAAATTTTCCAAATTAGATATATCTCTAAGATATCCATACCATTATTCAGTCGGTCGACCAGCCACGTCGATAATGACGTCATCAATAACTTTTAAATCACTGAGTAATTTGATCTCATCCAATTCGGAATACTCACCCGTTCTCAAAATCGTAATGATAATTGTTTTTGTATTACAGATTTATTTCTATGATGTGCTTGCAAATTAATAATGTTGTACACGATTACAGATGATACCTTTACTAAGATAAGCAGGGATAAATGATCCAATTTCTGTTATTATTAACGAGAGAAAATTAACAATAGGAGCTCCAGCCCCAACAACTGTTCAGACAACACTCGTAATATCTAATGAAATTTTAGTTCATTTGAGTTTTTTGTATTTTTTATGATCTGCTTGATACTTGTGATAATAGTTGTCATAAATTCTCATCAGTTGATTGGAAGTTTCTTGATCAATTTTATCGGATATAGGAATGAAGTCTTGTTTCATTTATTTCATGTCTAGAAAATTAGTAGTGCACTTCTCCAATAACTTTGTTTTTGAACTTAACCAGCCCATCTTTAACTACAAATATTTTACACAGCACATTAAGGCTCATCGCTTTCTTTTTAATCTCAGGAGAAATTCAAGAACGTCGAAAACCGTTCGAAGATGCCATAGCCGAGAAAAGGCACACGTTGCATCGTTTACATCAATATAACCATCTCCTCAGTGCCGTTTACTGTAAGGGATCGACTCCGGGATCATACGTGTTCAAGCCAAACAAATTCTTCGCTATTCAAAATATACAAGAAGACATAAGAAACGATATGCAACGAGAGAGAGCATAGCCAAAGCAGGTGAGCACCGTTAAGACTGCGATGTCATTACCTATCCTTGCACAAGCAGACCTGGTGCCCTACACGCAAATGAGATATTTGACAGAGCTTCCCCTTGGTTTGCACCACATACCTGTGGCAATCGGACTTGTTGAGCATTACGGGCAAGAGATACCGGTTGTCAAACTGGAGGATGGAAAAACGTACCTGGCTGGAGAGAGCTTGGAACTGCTAAAAGAACACTTGAATGTTTGTTGTAAGATTCTCATATCCAGTTCCTCAACAAAGAAATCCACCATCTGCAAAGAGCTACAACATGGTGATTGGGCTGGCGCTCTACACTATGAAAAAGTACCGTTGCTACAGGCGAAGAAGAAACACAAAGCAGTCAAAATCCTGGATGTTAAGTCTGTGGAGCACAGAGGACAAAAACGCAAACTTGTTCTCACAGAAGGCGGAACAGTGTACAAGGTCAAGCGATCGAAGCTGGAGGAACGCGTAGAACCTGGACAATATGTTTAAACATTAATGTTTAGAATTCATTGTTGTATATTTGGAGAAATGAATCTATTGAAAACGTTAAGTCGTGTGTCTTGTTTTTGATAGTGCAGCGGTAACCCCATCAGTCAATGTTTTATAGGTTTCCCTCGAAAACATACACGTAACGCTTTGTGGGAAAATGCGAAAACTAATGCTCACCCATGCATGTAGTTAGCAATATTGTTAGCTGTAAGTTTATCTCATGTAAACTGATAAGGGAAATGTTGTTCTGAAGGGTATACCTTTATAATTAAGTTTTAAGTTAATTAACGCGGGGAAACTAATGCAGAGACTTTGAACTACTTTAATTGTTCATTTATTGTGCTAGTTGTAGTTCGCGCTGTGCGTTTCACAGTGCGGGGAGGGGGGATGTTCTGAAGGGTATACCTTTATAATTAAGTTTTAAGTTAATTAGCGCGCGGGACGCTTAGGTGGAAAGCATTCCACAGACTTTTGGAATCAGTTTCGCAGGCTTTTTTTAGGTCAAACAGAGCGGACGCTTTTGGTTCTAAATACAGTTATTTTCATTACAAACATCGTGTATTCGTAACATTTGGCGATCCTGCCAGGACGATTTGGTAAGCTGAGAACCTTTGAGGTTAATTTTACGTTGGAATAATCGGAAATATCAACGAGACTATCGAAAAAGCAACGTTGCGCGTGGGAGCTATTGGTGTGTATCGTAGTGTATACAGCATGTTATTCCTATTATATCGGGATTTTTAAAGATAACAGATGAACTCCTAGGGGTACAGGTAATTTACGCTACGTAGTTGAGCATTATCGACTGGTTTGTCTGGTAGAGCGAATTAAAACAGCGAATTTGGTGCATCCTTTGTGGGACATATATTTACGTACGATTTTGTAATTTATTTCGTCTGGATAATTTTGGATACACAGAGGATAGACAGAACGGAACTCGGATTTGCGGGGACAGAGCGAAAATATCGTTCATAATCTGATACATCGACTTTATACTTGTGAATTGTTCCCTGGGAAATAAACATATGAACGGGAATTATTGTACAGTGCGAGGAACTACGTTGTTGCTAGTTAAGACGTTTTGAGCGATAGAGAAGAATTCACTGAAAGTAAAACAACACAGAACCAAACAAAACACATTTTTGGTGGGGGGACAACCACAGTCAGTGTTGTCCATTACTAGGAGATACATTGAACGTAAAGTTAAAGCAAATAGTCGATGAACAAGGAGCAGAATGTCAACTGGTGATACAGGTGACTCAAGTGCACCCGAAGGAAGTGCCGAGCTGGAAGAGCGTGTATTTGTTTTAAAGAAAGAGAAAAGGGCACGGAAAACTGCAGTAACCAAAATAAGACATAACTTGGAAAAACTATGCGTTCAAAAGAGCAAGCTAAATCGCGAAGAGATGGAAAAGGAGATTGACACCTTATGGGATACTTTAGAAGGAACTCTGTGTGTGATGGATGAGCTATGTGCCACTTACATTAAAACTAACCAACTGGACGCCAAAGAGGCTATCTTAAAGGAATAAGAGATCTTCGAAGCTGAGGGACACCATACTGTAGAGAGAGCACAACAAGCGATCAAGGAATACTTGGCACAGCAAGAGCAGTCTTCTGGAACAATCAGTGAGACTCTTGGGCCCAAAACAAGTGAAGGGAGTTCAACAACTCCCCCCAGCAATGCCGCTATTGAAACCACTGTCAGTGTTAGCCCAGCAGCTGCAACCGTAGCAGAAAACCTACCTGGTTTAGAGAGCAGTTCCACTGATATGGTAGTAGCGAATTCTAATCCTCCATCTATAACCGTCCAAGGAAATCCACCAAGCGTTGTAAACAATGCTACTGGTGGAACTCACCGACTCAAGCCTCTTACAGTACCATTCTATAATGGTGATAAAACCAGATTTGAGGACTTTTGGGCATTGTTTCTTAGTTTGGTGGATGAAGGAAATGAGCCTGTAAATATTAAAATGGCGCGACTGCGCCAGAGTCTTTCCGGAAATGCACTTGATGCGATTCAGGGTCTTGGAGTTACTGCCGCAGAGTATCAAGGGGCTAAAGAGATATTGAAAGCTAAGTTTGGGGAACCACGTCGGCAGCTGTAAGCATACCTGGATCAATTAGAGAACATCCCGACTTTAAGGAACAATGACATCCAGCCTTTTGAAAAGTTTGCTGATCTTGTACGAGTGACTGTGGTAAAACTGGAAGCAGAGGGGCGCAGTGGTGAACTGGGCGATGGAGCTTTGCACAGCCTTTTGGTAAAAAAGCTAGCGGACAGACAAGTGGAGAATTACAGTAGATGGCTCAGCGAGCAACACAAAACACGTTCAGTGAAAACTTTGAAAGATTGGCTGAAGGAAGAAGCATTTATCCGAATTGAAGCTACGGAAATGGCCCAGGGAGTAAATTCAAAGCTCAAAGAAGACGATAGAGGAAAAAGCAAGTTTAACCCAATCGAGAGAAGTAGCCGACCTCGAACAATGTTTGCATCTCGAAACAATAGTGGAGATGCAGGTGCCTACAAAAAGCCTCTTTGTGTAATATATCACGGGAATCACGGGGTGTGGTCGTGCCAGAAGTTTGTCGAAATGAGTGTGCCAGATCGCTGGGGCATCGCGAAGAAAGAGCATCTATGCTTCCGATGTCTCTCAAATAATCATCAGGGAAAGGATTGTGCACGATCGAAGCCATGCACTTTGCAGGGTTGCAAAAAGAGTCATCACCATCTATTGCATGAGGACATGACCAAGAAGCAGGAAGAAGACGACAAAGCAGGGGTGTCTCGGGAGGGGGAATCGAAACGATCTCATACATCGAGAAACACAGATGCACCGAGTGTCGCCGAAACGCGATCACTCCGTACCATACCTGTGTGGCTAAAAGCAAACAGTCGGAAAATCAAAGTAAATGCTATTTTGGATGATGCCTCTAATGAAACGTTTCTAAACAAACAAGTTGCTGGAGCGTTGGGTCTAAAGGAACCATACAAAACTGTAAAGGTTCATGTTTTAAACAATGAAGTGGAAACTTTTCAGTCTATGCCTGTGCAAGTTATGGTTGAGAGTGTTGATGGCCAATATCGTAAGGACGTTAGCGTCAAAACATGCCCTCAGAATGTTACTGGTTTGTACAAGTTCACAGATTGGTCAACTAACAAGAGGACCTGGCCACTCTTACAGGGATGTGATTTTGCAGCGCCAGTGAAGGACGGCCTGGTAGACTTACTGATTGGAGTGGACAATGCCGATTTGCTGTACTCCAAGGCAGATGTTAAGGGCGAGCCCGGAAGCCCGATTACACGACTTGGTCCCCTGGGATGGAGTTGCATTGGCTCAACGGTGAAGGGGCAGGATTCAGAGCGTTGTACTCATGCCATTCGAACTCTGTTATCAAGAGGCGTACCTGAAGTCAGTGGGGTATCGTCATGTTGCGAAGTTGACGAGCACATTAAGAGGTTTTGGGATATCGAAACTTGCGGGACCGAAGACATGATTTCAAGCGTTTATACACTGGAGGAGATGAGAGCCCTACAGAAGGTGAAGGAATCAGTTACCTATGACACTGCAACGTCAGGATACGAAATTGCCACTCCTTGGAAAGAGAATCGACCTGCACTCCCTTGTAACCGCGAATGTGCGTTGAAACGGCTTGTTAGTACAGAAAAGAAGCTAAAGAAAGATGATACTGTGCACAGAAAATATCAGACGTTCAACTCCTATGTGGAGAAGGGTTACTTGCGGAAAGTAGAAGAGAAGGAAGCAATCCCAAGTGAAGTATGGTACTTGCCACATTTTCCGGTCATCAGAATGCATAAATCCACAACGAAGGTTCAGATTGTTTTCGATTGTTCTACAAAGACGGATGGCATCTCCTTAAATGATATTATCAACCCGGGGCCGAAGCTACAAAGGGAGCTCTTTGAGGTGCTACTTTGTTTTTGGCACAATCAAGTGGCATTAGCTTGTGATATAAGGGAGATGTACCTTCAGGTGAAAATTGCAGAGAAAGATCGTCCACTAT